>VXBB01004271.1:2042322-2068256 GCA_013399915.1 Illadopsis cleaveri
CTGCAGGCTGCAGGCTCCCCTCCCCCTGCTGGGGAAAGGGCCCAGGCCCGCGGCCAGGCCTTGGGCCAGCTCCCCCCGTAGGAGGAGCAGCAGGGTGTTTCCAGCTGCTAAAAACTGATCTGGGCCGGGATGGGGGCACATCATCCCCTCCCCTGGCCTGGGAGTCCCCGGGCCAGGCGGGCCTCCCATGGAAACCCAGACCCGGGCCTAGGCAGGCCTGGCCGTCCCAGCCCTGCCTCCAAAGGAGAGAGAGCCAGGACTGCCTTACCTCCTGTGAAGGCGGAAGGAAGAGAGTGACCCCAGGCTTCCTTCCAACTTTTAAGGCTGTGTGTTTCCCAGAGGTGGATCCCTACATGCAATTGGCTATTTTGGTTGTCAGTTTAAAGGAATTCACCTATTGCACTTCACCATCTGTGCTAAACCAGCACACCTAGTGATAGACATTTTGGGGCTAAGGGAGCAGAAGACACTGCATTCTCAGACAGGCTTTGTGTCTGAATCAAACCACTGAGAATTTTGTATAATTGGGAGTTGTCTTGTTTCTTTTCAACTGTATTAGTTAATTTTGTAACAGGGAGTGTCTCCTGCTATTAAACTTGCCTCATCTATTTTTTAACTGAAAAGTACTATTTCAGCCACTGTCACATTATGAATTCAGTTAGCAGTCTTTGTATTGTATTGCTCAAATGCCAAATGTCAGTTACAGTAAGTAAAATATTTTTGTCCTTTATTTTTAATAGGAAAATCAGCCTGTAGTAGTGAAACGTAAAAGGGGAAGGCCTCGTAAATACCCTCTTGAAGCAGTACAACCTGGTGGTAAGTAGTTCTTAATCCCTGTGTGGAAAAACAAGGATAATAGTGACATTCAAGTTCTGAACTCATATTTCTTCCCTCAGGTGGGGAGTCAAAAGCTGATATGAGCACTGGGAATGTAAGTGCCTTTATTTTGTTTGGGTGCATTTAAACACAGTATTTCAAGAGCTGTTTATCTGTTTAACAGCATTTCAGAAACATCTTACGGAAAACTTGAGTTCAGTCTAAGCAAACAAAAATTATTAATTGTATCTCTCTATATAGCTGAGCTTTTTAAGCAAAATATAGTGTTAAGTCAGAATGTAGCAAATTACCTATCAGCTTCACACTTAGTTCACTTAATACAAATCTAAGAGTTACACTAGCCATATATATATACCTGTGTGCAGGGTGAATTTTTTGGTGGTGTGCATGTATGTCTTACAGTTTTTGCTGAGAGTAATTTTGGCCTGAAGAGCAAGGGTGACTTTATTTCAAAAACGAGATTTTTTTTTTCCCTCTACTGAATGTGTCATAATAATAGCACATAGAATCTTTTCATAGCTGTAAAATAAAATATTATGTAAAGTAGTTGTATTACATATATATTGCAACATTACAGTTCATGCAAGAGAAAGACTATACTGGTGAGTAGCTTAGGAGCTCATGAAACATGTCTGTCTTTTAAAGCTCAGTGGTCATTTTACTTCCTAAGCCCTGTGAAGATTATTCACAGCTAAGAAAATGCTCTGTTGATATTGTTTCTGCAGTCCTGTTGGATTGCAGCACAGGACACTGATGGGTCAGGCATGTTTGTGGAGTACAGCCAGTTGGATTTAACCTGATTAAAGACTTCTCTCTAGGGAATTCCTCTATTTCAGAATCAACGTTATTGTATAGAAAAGAGGGAATTTAAAAAATAAAGTTGTGAAAACACAGGTTTTCTTCCTGCTTGCCTGAGGCACCAGCTGGCATGGCTGTTGGAAATCTTGGGAATTTACCTAGTTTGTGGATAAAAGGAATTACTGTTTCTGCTTGTTCTGTCCTCATATTTCAGGCAGCCCTTTGAGTCCTGTCTCTTCTTACACATTGTCTGGAATTTTGTTTCAGAATTCCTAGTCATTCCTGACAGATTTTTTTTCAATATTAATTTAATGAAATGTAATTTGAACTGGTGTGGATTTTGGTATTTGGTTTTTCTATTTCGGTGTTGTGGGTTGGTTTTTGTTTGGTTGTTTTTTGGGGCGTTTTTTTGTCCAGTTAAGGATTATAATTAAATTAAAAATCACACTCAGAAATAGATGTATCTTCAGTACTGGAACAGAATCATCTTATTCTGGTTCAAGTGTTTAAAGGTCTTGTACTTCCTAGTGATGAGTGAGTGATTGGTGTCAGCTGCAGGCTGGCTCAGGGAGGAGTAATACCTGCCCTCCATCTGAGACAGAGGTTCTCTGAGGTGAGATGCCTTTGCATGACCATTTCCCCAGGGTTGCTCTGGGAACATGTTGCTACTTTAGAGGGACCATAGGCATCCTGGTGTAGTCACTCAGTGGTGAAAGCACTGAAGTTTTTGGACCATCATCATAGGACATTGTGTAATTATATATAGCTTTTTCTGCATTGTGAGTAAATAAATAATTTCTGGTGACTTGTCTTTCTGTAAATCTGGATATGGGATTACATAAAGTGACTGTATGAAACTTCTTTGTTGATAATTAAATACTCAGAAATGTGTTTGACTGAAACTGCTTTTATCTTTCGTGTCTTTTATTGCAATGACTTTAGTGTCAGGTTACTGAAAGTGCTGTGATTTGTTTATGGGCTGATTTGACATGTCAGTTGTTTATCAAAATGGAAAAATGCATCCTACCCTTAAACTCAGTACAAACTTTGTGTGCTCATTAGTGTTCACGTTTTCTAGATTTACAGATTCATTCTACAATGAATGAGCAAGTTTCTGTGATTATGTAACAAACACAGTGCTGATTTTTCTGTTTTTCTTTAAATTAAAAAAAACTACTTTTTTAATTTCAGCTGCAATCTACCTTCGCAAATAGAGGGAAAGCACCTCAAACAGGTAAGCAACTGATACCTGCCTCAACTTACAAAACGAATGATGGAAGAAACAGAAGAGGGTTTTCACAAAAATCACATGGGTCCTTCTTAGTCCTGACATCATCTCTGGCAGTCAGTGTTATTCATGAATGAAAACATCTGAAGAAAGAGATGAAGTGAAGACTTGGTAATTGCTACCTAATTTTTCATTTCAAAAAAGAGCAGCTTGGTAAGAATTTAGTTCAAAGACACAGCAGCACTGCTTAGTGCTGAATAATGCATTGCAGAATGTGCTAAATGATTGAGTGGGCTAAGTACATGGCAGAGCTTCAGAGGAAGGTAGGTACCCCATCAGACTGGCTCTCAGTGACTTTTCTGCTTGTTTTCTTTGATGCAGGGACTGTCAATCACACTTACTACATTACATTTCAAATTTTGTTCAGTTAATTGTTTTATCCATGGATATATATCTAAAGACCTTAGGGGTATCTTGAGGGGGTATTTCTTTCCCTTTTCACAACTGCTGTAAGATCTTTGGAACATGGTTGCTTAGCTTGACTCAAAAATGTACTTTAAGTGCTTCAAACTAAGATAGAATTAAGTGAAATACCTTTCTATTTCTTCTCTTTCTTAATTTTTCTTGTATATAGGGTCTGAACTGCACTCGTTCTTTAAATGTGTCTTTTTAATTATGGCCATTCATAAAAAAAACCTTTAAAAACCCATTTTAGGAAGCAGGTGAACTGAAAAGTAGGTTAAAAAGTAATTTGTAAACAAATGCAAACAAACATGCAAAAAATCTGAAAACCCAAATCTTCAGAATAAATCTTCTGGAGTTTCCAAAAGCTTAGTTTTCTACAGATATACTAATGTGGCTGCACTGCACATATGGACTGTTTCCTATTTTCTCCACATTTGTTAAAATGTCAGCTTTAATCCATATGCTTCAGAATTGTCTCTGAAGGGTTAGCTCGTTGTGTGTTACTTGACTTCGATGAACTGCAGAGAGAACAGACAAGAATGTGAGAATGAAATAAAAGTGCATTCTGCTTTGCTTGTATTCAAAAGGACAGACACCTGACTGTGTACTTGAAGTTTGAGTGTGTTATGTAACATTTCTGTGTTTGGGTAAAAGGCTGTTGATATCACAGCAATGTTAAGAGGAGTGTGTAAAGTGATATGTACTGTTAAATTTTTCGTCTGTATTAGCATTTGTGGGCATGAAGGGTTTGAGAACCCCTGGCAATTAAAAGGAAACCAAGTTGAGTCCCTTTGTGCAGTTGACTTACTCTGATAGTTTCTGGGTGTTCTGCATAAGAATTTGCAACAGGGACAGACCCACATGTGGAGTGGGATGCAGTTTTGTTTTTGGTCACTACAGCGCATGCAGTTAAGAGACATATGTTTTCTGAAGGTATCATCCTCCCATAACACTGACACTGAACTTGAAGCTAATTACTTAGCACTAATTAACAGTTACTGCTCTAAAATATGTGTGATTTTTAGATACTATTTTTATACTTACCTTTAGGCAAAAGTACTGCATTTTCATATCTTACAGAGGGTTGTCTGTTAAAGGCATGTCATGGATCTAGATGGGATTATTTTTCAGTCAAAAACCCCTTTGCTACAAATTTGCCAAAATGTACCAGAATTATGAAGTTTCTCTTTTGAACACAATAGAACTAATTATTATTATAGTATTATGTATGTGCTTATGCTGTGTGAAGAGCTTAATACACTGGACAGTCCTATGCTTTATTTCACTTATTTTTTGAATACTTAAATATATTTGTGTTTTACTTCATTTGCTTTTGTATAAAAGTTTTTTTCCCCATAACCTTACAAAGGAGTGCCAAAAAGCTTGCATGTGAGTTTTAGAATATATTTCTGCTCTCTGAGATCTATTTTAGATCCTTTGCATTGACATTCTTTTGTTTGTTCTCTCAGTCTAATCAGTGAGGATTTTAGAGTTTGTGTCCTCTTTTGTTTAGCTTTCAGAAATTAGTAATTTCATGAAAATGAAATTTTCGGGGGAAAAGAGACATAAAAAACATACTTATATAAAAGTATTTTACATAAAAAACTTACTTTTATTTAGGTTGCGTCTCTTTTCTATTGCTAAGGATTTTTATCCTTGCGGTGTTAGAGATAATTCTGTTTGACAGAGTTTAAAAACTTTGTAAAATAATCTCTCATCACAGAACTAGGGTGGAAGTGGTAACCATGGAAAGGAGCCAAGTTGAGACATGGCATGTAGAGTTAAAAATCTGTTTTAACATGTATAGGCTAGCCTATAAAAACTGAGTTGGAAATAAGAAATATTTCAGCAGAGGAAGTCATGTAATTTGCATACTAGAAAGGTTTTAAATAGTGTCTTTTTGAGCTTCATCTCAGTCATCTTGATGCTTTAGCATGAGCACAGTTAAGCACTGGAACAGATCACCTGGAGGGACCACGTTCTTGAAGACTTTCAGAATTGAACTGAACAAGATCTTGTACAGTATGATTAATTAATTTAGCCATGCTTTGAACAGGAGATTGGACTAGGTAACCCTTCTAAGCCAGATATTTCTGTGATTCTGTAATTGGTTGACAGTAGTTAAAGGGGGTAAGTAAGTTCTGCTTTTCCATTAAAACAAAACAGCATATGCAACAAAGCAGTAAATACTCTGTCATATAAAGCCTTATTACGTAAAAAAAAATTAATCATTGTCCCAGTCTCTGTATATAACAAAGTACAACAAAGCTATCTTCTAAATTAGAAAGAGACTTTAAATGTTTTTTGAGCTACTGTGATGTTTACACAAAGTTGAAAGAGTATGAAAGAACTCCCTTTTAAGTTAATCAGTGAAAGTTTGAAGTTCAGGACGAAGTTTTGTTCTTTCCTTTCTTTTTTAGGTACAGACATATCTAATAAGAAAGAAACAACAAATGTAAGTGCGATTTGTAAATTTACTAGCAGTATGTAATGAAAAATGTCTGTCTTCTATGTAAAGTAAATAGTTCTTGACTTACATGGTTCCATTCTGTTTTTTCAGGAGGATGAAGCTGAGAAAGCAGAAATGGTTGTGCGTAAAAGGGGAAGAAAGCCCAAGCGTTCTCTGCCTCAGTCAGAGGAAACGGGTAAAAGCATGAGAAACTCTGCTACTCCCAGCAGAATAAGAAAATACTGCTGTGCCTTTCTGTTTACTAATAGCAACAAGATAAGCTTTATTCAATTTTCCTTTCTTGAGGAAAAATCATTGAGTTACAGCTAGTGTAAATATTATGTAAATATGTGTAAATTGCTGTAATCTCATGTCAGAATTGCTACATCCCAGATGCTTTTATAAAGCCTCATGAATTTTCTGTGAATTCTAGCTATGAGCTGTGTAAGTAAACTGTGGTGAATGTGTTAGCAAGATTAGGTCAAACAAGTGTGAACTAAAAATGTTGAAATATGAAGGAAATGGAAAATTACTTACTGAGAAGGGGACTTGTGACTAGAATACCTTTTCTAAATTAAGTGTTGGTGTCTTTTTGGAGACCTTTTGGAAAATTACAGCATATGTATAAAATTTTAAATGGACAGAAACACCGGAGCCAGAGAAAAAACGTCGGAAATTAACATCTTCTGAAGATGAACTGAAAGAGCAAGAGGAAGGTGAGGAAGAGGATGGTGAGGAAGATGATGATGCACATTCTGGTGCCACAACTAGATCAGCTACAAGGTTAGAGGCTCAAAGGTAACTCCAATAACGAGCTTTTTTCTGTATTGTTCTCTGTTGCTGTGGGGTTTGTTGCAGGGGAGAGGTTGTTACTTCCTCTTTTTGCCTTTTTCTATTTGTTTGTTCTAAATTGATAAGAGCTTCCCAAGTAATTCCGATTCTAATTCTAGTACCACTCCTCTAGTAATGAAGAAACAAAAGGTGAGGTTAAGGGAAACTGTTAGGGTCTCAAAAGGCATACTTGAGTATGTAACAAGGTAAGAATTGATCCTGTTGGCATTCTTCATCCTAGTGATGCCATAGAGTTTGAGTCTAAGGACACTTGGTTCTGATGGGTAAAATGGGGACATGAGTGTTGACTGTACAATTCACCATTTGGTGTTGGAGCAAGGTGAAGATATCATTATCCCTGTCTGTTTCGTTAAGTACTGTCCAAGTTAAATACCCAAACCTGCAGTACTGGAGGATTTAGTTTCTAGTATGATGATCTGCAAGCTTGGAGAGCAATCTTGCTGTGAAAGACAAGTGTGGGTAGCAAGAGTTCTATTTTCAGGAAGCCATTCTTCATCTGCCTTAGCACTGGTCTGCCTTTTTGTAGGCATACTGAATTCTAGCAGAGCTCATCCTCTTGATCTTATTGTGGAAACAATGAAATTTAGCAGCTCTGGGTGGTTTTGAGTTGTGTTGCTGTCTTTCAGAAAAGGAGTCCAGGCTTTTTTTTATATTGGTGGTGGGATTACTTTCAACTGACCATATCTACTTCCATCTTAAGGATATTATATGGGATATTATGTATTATATTGATTGTATTATATGTTAATCTTTGGACAGTACTTGAAACACAGTTGCCACAGTGCTCTTGAACTGATAATTTCAGAACTGAATCTGAAAGTAGTTACATGATTCTTCATTTACATAAAAACTGTGATGGTTTACCACTACCACTTAGTAAACCATAGTTTCGTTTTCGTAAAGGCAAAGACGCTTCCTTTAGTCTCACATAATTGTTAACTCTAAAATTGTAATAAAGGTTTAGGTGTCCTTGTGGGTTTATTCTGCTTGCTTGTGGAAACATCTACTTTTTTATAGCTGTGGGATTGTATCTCAGATTTCCAGTGCTACCTTTCTAGCTCTGATTGCAGCAAAGCATCTCTGCCTTAAGGTGCTGCATACAGTCTGCATTTTATAAGTAACATTTGGGAATAATTCTGTGGAAGAGGATGATTCTTCATATTCAGAATTCCTAGATTTCTCTGACTTAAGTCACCTGTTTTCTAAGCTATAAAATTAATCGTCAATAACCAGTTTTTCGTGTTTCTGAACTTGTGGATACCAAAACTTATATGAGTGAATTCAGACTACAAGATACTCTTTTAAATATAGACATTTATGTACAAGAATTACTGCAAGATTTGGAATGGATTGGTGTGATGTTTTTTGGGTTTGTTTGTAAATACCAAATATTGTCAGTAAAGCAGCCTTTTGGTTCTACATTTGATACAAAAAAACGCAGCTTGGCATTGCAGTGTGTCTTAAAGCAGGCAAATACGGTTTTTTCACTGTTTCTTTTGGCAACTTTGATTTACTTGTTGCAAATACTGTGAAGTCTTCATTATCTGCACTTCAGATGCAAGAAGAAATTGACTTGCTAAAAGTATTTTGTTATATATAAATTCATCATTCTTTTGTATTACAGAAAACAGTCCAGCAAGCCAACCACGCGTGCAACTTCTAAAGGCAGCAGTCCAAGTTCAGTTTCTCCTAGAAAACGACAGAAACTAGCAGCTAAGAAAAGATCTCCAAGTGATACAAAAATTAATAAATCTCCTCCATTGACACAGTAAGTATTAAAGTTGATTCTACTTTGAGTATTTGTTTTGGAAGCCACTGCAGTGGTCCTTTCCTTATATGTAACATACCACTTCAAAATCTGAACAGCAGACTAGTTTTGTTCTGTTCTCGTGTGGTACATAAAAGCTTTTAAAGGATTTTCTTCTGTTTACATTTTTTCTTTTTCTTCCTTTATTTGACATTTGGAAGACTAGATTTTTTTCTTTATATCCTTGGAAACCTCTTGGGAGAATCTGAAAATGCTGTTTACATAGTATTTTAACTTCAGCTGTGATACTTTCTTGGATGGGGGGTAAGAGCATTGGTAGTTCAGGTTAAAGCTGAATATGATGGCGTGGTTCTAATGCTTCAAAGAGCAAAGATCAGCTGATGAAAAGAGAATAAACTCTGAGGGCCCTTATACCAAATTTTGAATGTATTTCCCTCTCCCTCCTTTCCTGGTATACTTTTTAATTTGCAAATCTGAAATCACACTGCAGAAACTCAAGGGAATAAGTAACAAATGTGATGCACAGTTGCTTTGCGTCTTGTAGTTTACCTGTAAAATGTGTTGTATGCCAAACACGTGTAGCTGTCATCCTTCCTGAAATGTGTCAGTGTCCTCAGGCTGAACCTGGAGAATGTGTGCACTGATGGCTGTCACAGTTCACCTCAGCTCTATTATTCTCTGTGGTGATGAATGGCCAAGAGTTTAAGCCCATTTACAGTTAGTTGCAGCTGAGATATGTGAGCATATAGATGGGGGGGTGAATGCACAGGGTAAGGGTACATCATGTCTGCGCTTTACTGCCTCTTGTGTGTGCAGGGCTTGAGCAGCTATTGCTGCTGTTCTGTCTTTGTGAGAGGGGGGACAGGGTCATGAAGTCCATTATGTTCTGTTCTAAATCCACAAATCTTTCCAGAGAAAGAGAAGGAAGAAGGAGAATTCTAGCCCCAAATTCTGCATATGGAGCACTCTCCAACATAGAGAATTAGTACCACATATCCTATTAAGAAGTGTGTGTTTAGTAGTAAGCTCTTATATATCAGAGATGGACAGTTACATCAGAGATAGACAATTTCGTTCAGCCCTCTGAACAGAATTGTGTTTGACCACTCCTTCTTTTACAGGCTCTGCCAGTTGTGAAAATAATTATTAATGTGCTTTTCAGGTTAAAGGTGCAGTCTGGCAAGCGTAAAAGGGAGGAGAGCCCAACAGTGGTACGGAGAAAAGGCCAGCAGAAAACAGAGGAGACGCCATTAAAGAAAGCAAAGCGATAATCTTTACCAGCCAGCACTGTTCTTGGAAGAGTCAAAAAGAAAACAAACATCTGTGCTTCTATTTTTTTTAAAGCAAAGGGATTTGCACGTGCTTGTTTCAGAGCTCTAAGTTAAACAATGCAGTACTTTTAAGTTACATTTTAAACAGCTTTATAAACTATTGTTTATACAGAATATTATGTACATTTATTTCAGATGAAAAATAAGTTTACTTTGTATCTGAATGAAAAACAAAGTAGTTATATATTTTATCACTGACTTGGAAAGTTAGTTTCCCAATGTGACATGCTAATGCAGATGCTTCCAACCCATAAGGCACCCATGTGCCTATTAATACACTTTGTACATAAACTTGTAAAAATAGGTTGTATTTTACTCTGTGTATGAATCTAATCAATGATGGACATTTTATTTATTATATGGAAAGCATTGGTCTGTAAACTTTAGTATATACCTTAGGGTTTTTTAATTATATATTTTACATTCTATGCAGATGTCCGTAGGAAACTTCCCCTCCAGTCCCCCAAGAGCTGTCTGAAGTTCTCTAAAATATGCTCAGACAGTTGGTAAAATATTTTTCTCGCATGCATTAAAGTAGTTTAGCATAGTGAAAGGGACTTGGCTCCTTTCTGTTCACATTTGTGAAAAAGTATGACATTTAAAATGTAATCTTACTGGATTATATTTTCACTTGTAAATTTACTACCAACTTCAAGAAGTAAATAGTACTAGGTTAGATTTGTTCACAGTCAACCAATATCACCCTAAAATGAAACAGTTTTATTTTGCAACTAAACACCTGTTCTTTCAGTATTTATCTTTTTCAACAAAGAGGGACCCATTGAAATGAAAAGTCACTTCTCCTAACTATAGAGCTTCAGCATTTTATGTTACATTTTATACACAGGTATTAAAAATAGAAGCTGGTATTATTGCCAGAATCTTTTTTTAATGTATATTAACTCTGGTAAGAGCAAATGTTCAAGTGAAGTTGTATATAAAGTTAAACTTTTCTTATGATCAAATGTGTCTCTTGTTATGATGTGATGAATTGCCAAACAATCTGAGATTATTTTAAGTGTTTTGTTGGTATTCTGGTTTATAATTAAAAAATATTTTGGGGGTTGGAATTTTACTTTTTTTTTTCTTTATTTCTCTTTTTTTTGTGAGTTTGTTTTTTTGAACTTGTTGTAAGGCAGATGTTTCAGTCAGATATTCTGCTAGGTTTCTTACTGAGATTTTTATATAAAAAAATATAAAATGTTTGCCAAAAATCTGAGTTGCCATATTTTATTTTCCTTTAATTGTTTTACTGTGGAACTTGTCTTTACAAATGTGTCTGTTCGGAGTCATGTCTCTAAGCTTTACCTGGTTAGTGTCGTTAAAAAATGTTCATAGGTGCTTATAGTTTAGATATGTAAATGTTGCCAGGGTTGCCCTATTATAAAGAGAGAGTTGGGTCGAAGCAAACGCAGGTCCAACCAGTATGGTCATCACTACGTTCTTCCTTTATTTCATCTAAAATGGCAGCTTATAGACATTTCTATACAGTTTACAAAGGCAGTAGCTTTTTCATTGGCACACAGCAGAGAGAAGAATGCAAACACACATAAATTAACTTGTCCTTAAGGTGGCTAACACATGCTTACTAACCACTCCACTCAGTGACCTTCAAAACCCCATTATTTTTCCCTGACACCTTAATATCTAATTTCAACTGCGCCACAACTTTACCAAGTAATTTTAACTGTGTCACAGGCTTCAAGGCCTCCGGGCAGGCCTCAGCTGGGGTAACTCAGGTCTGGGCGGCTCATCCCTAAGAAAATCTGCTACATGTAAACAGTAGGGAAAGTGTGTAACTGCTTGCCTGCCTCAGTACACTATAAAAGTTCTCACACAATACTTCTCTAAGCAAGTTAGTCTGAAAGAAAAAAATACCTTAGCTCTGAAAATTAATTCCTTTTATTTTTTACCTTAACTCTGCTGCCATATTAATACACACCTTGCTAACATACTGATTGATATATTCCTGTATGTTATTAATACTGATGTTTATGCACAGTTGTAGGATAAGTTCAATCTTTCTTTTTTTCCATTTTTTTTCCCTTTTCCCCCTGCAGTATGCATAGACCAAAGTTCATATATTTTGTCTCAGCCTTTGTTCAGTAAGGCTGAACTGCTTGTTTTCCCATGGGTGCTTTCCAGATTTTAGGTGGGATTTGGAGTCCTTCCCTGCACCTGTTCCATTTGTTTCCTTACACCTGAGGTTGCTCAGGAGGCTCCTAAGGAAGCCTTGCCACTGCACTGTACATTGTTATAATTTATTCTCTCTGCTGGTAGTACCTGTCCTGCCCCAGGACAGTTCATGTTTGCCTGTTCCACAGGCAGAGCTCTTCTGATGGATTGTAATGATTGACAAAGCTCTGCCTTGTGTCAGATCCTTTTGACTGGCTCTTGTCTGATATCTCAGTAGATAAACAGAGGTCTGAAGATCAGTGTCAGTCTCTTAAAGCAGAGCTCCTAGGAGGTTGCCTACTGTCCTTCTCCCTAGTGATGGATAACATTTAGGAGTAACATTTGAGAAAATCTTGTCTGTGAAATGTATCTTTGTTCATGGATTAAATTATTCTGTAATATGAAAGCATTAAAAGAATTATCTTTCTGCAGGACAGCCATTTTTACTTAAAGAGAGGGTAAAAACTGCCAATTCCACAAACTTCCAGCTTATGCATATTTCACTTGCTGCCAGCCTCTTTTTCGTCAACAAAATAGACTATGCTAGGCCACATCACTGTCAATCCATATTGGGAATTTTTTCTTTTTTTTGCTTAGTAGTTTTGGATTGTCATCTAAATTACTGTTGCACTCTACAGGGACGGTATTGGTCTGTTGTAGTTAAGCAAAACTTGAGAGGTTCAGGTTGGACAAAGGAAGAGTTTCCTCATTGAAAGGGTGGTTAAGCGTTGGAACAGGCTGCCCAGGGAGGTGGTGGAGTTACCATCCCTGGAACTGTTCCAAGAATGGCTGGACATGGCACTGTGCTCTGTTTGAGTTCACATGGTGGTGTTTGATCAAGAGTTGGACTCAATGATCTTGGAGATCTTTTTCAACCTTCAGGATTCTATGATTGAATGTTCAACTTAAAATTCTTTTGTTCCTTCTGTCTCCCAGAGCCCTTCTGGGCATTAGACAGGGAGGGGAAGAAGAAACAGTTTTCCTTGGGTGCAGCAGGAGTCACATGGTGACAGAGTAGCTGAGAAAGACTCAGGCACAAGAAGTCTGACACTGGTTATGTGGATGATTATTATTGGATTTATTGCTGATACAGTATCTAAATATTGCCAGTATAAGACAAGGTCTAAAGAGTTTATATATAACCAGGAAGAGCTAGAAGAGTTTACAGTCTTTGGCTTTGCAGAATGCACAATTATAATACAACAAGCACCTCTGGAGCTACTTTAGGATTTTATCTCATATGACAGTTCCTTCTGTAATTCTCACCTGGTTTTCATCTTGGGACAAATCATATTGCCCATCAAAGACCGTTGCAAAGTGGGAGTGGGAGGATGTGAGGAAGACTGTCTTTTGCCACAATCACACACCCATCTTCTTCAGAGTTAGGTTTGTACTCCAGCTTAAATCTTGACATATGTATAAAGCAATGATAGTTTCCTAGCCCATGGAAATTTAGAGAGGTCAAGGAAAAAATACTGTCCTGCGCTGTGATGAAACAATATCTTACTGTCAACTGGAGAAAGTGTTTTGTGGAGAGATTTGCTGAGGGTCGTTTGGTTCAATAACATGGCTAGGCTTCAATCCCAGTAAATTTTTAAACCACTTGGCTGGTTTTTATGTTTTAGTGGCTGTTTCTTCTCCAGTTCCTTCTCTTGGAACAACTTCATTTCTCTGAATATTAAGATACTGAATGTGCAGAGATGTGCTGGTGGAAGACTGAGTTCAGCTCCTCCCAGAGTTTCACAGAACAGGACCTTGAGTCCTCCTTGCCATACCTCAGCTGCCTGTGTTACCAACTGGCTGTTGGCGAGTTCCCAGGATCTCTTCATATTTCTAATGCATTCTACTTAAAGGTTATTTACTCCTCTTAACTGTCTTCAACTTGAAATACTATGGGGTTATGCACTATATAGATTTTAAATCACACAAATGGATTTTTTTTTGGTTGTTTGTGGTGGGTTTTTAAACCAGCTAGAGGGTCACCAGTTACAAGTTTGCAGTTTTCATTTTTAGGTGTGGTCTGGCAATCTTGTAAGTCTTGCAACTGGTGAAATTTCCCTCTAGAGCCTGATCCAAAGTCAGTAGGTGCACTCAGCAGCTGGAGCAAGGTTTTTGCTGATGTTGGCAGATTGAGTGCCTTGGTTTTCTATTCCAACAGCTTCTCTAGTAACACATCTACTTCTCTCTTGAGGGAGGCAGGGGTTAGTCAGTGACATCCATTCCAAATACACATCTACTGTTTCTTCTCTCACAACCAATGTTCCAAGACTATCCTAAACAGAACAATCTCTGGCCCCGATCCCTCAGAGGCTGCGTAAGGTCCCAAGCTGCTTTAATCTCTCCAGAAACTCAGTAAAAATTTGTCACATAACACTTGGCAACCAAGAGCAGAAGGTGCTCCTGGCCATAGTGACAATCAGCAGATGTCCACTGTGATGCAAGTCCAACACCAGCGTGGGTGCCGAAACCTAAAAGTGGTCTAAATCTGATATCTGTATCAGGTTCTGCATTAGGAAAAGATCATTTGCCACCACAGACTTTAGGTACTCCCTTGCTTTTGGAGGAGGTATTGGCACCTCTGCAAGGCTGAGCGTCACTGGTCTGAAGAGACAGAATTGTTGCTCTGAATCTGGGATGCACTGAGTGCCTTTACAGATCCTTCCAAAGCAGCATTTGATTTCCTTAAAGCTGTACCTGTTTGTATTGTAAAGAGTGAAAGTAACTGATATACTTTTATTCTCTTCTCATTAAAATGTTTAGTTTTAAGGTTTAATGGAACCATCTTGACAAAGGTGACTGCACATTCATACAACATGCACCTACTCCAAACTTAATAACTCCTGTATCCTCATAATTGCCTGCTCATTCATTTTGTATAGAGCTCAGAAGACTCATACCTTCAATTCCAACAACCTTCCATCTATTTCATTTACTTGTAGCTTCAGTTCGGAGAAAATTGCCCATGTCAGCCTTCTGCAGGTCTTGGCAACTTCTTAAAGATACTGTGCTCGCTTCTTCCAATGTATTCCTTGTCCCATCTATGTACGTCACACTCCATTACTTCCATCAGCTTCTTAAAAATCTGGGGCCTGTTTCAAGCAGGATGGGGTTTTTTCTACTAAAACATAAAAGTTTAAGCACCAAATTCTATCTCCATTCTAGTCTCTGTTTCAAGATGTTTCACCAAAATTCCTTGAAAGGGTATTTCTCATTTAAACCCCTTTCCTCTTTCAAATCTCAGCTTTTTAGTTATCCTTGCTGGCTTTGTGAATAAAGTCCAAAAGAAAAACATAATAAAAGTAAATGTCTTGCTGGGAGTCCCTGGATAGCTGTATTTAAAGCTAGGAACATAACAGTCTTGCCAAACAATCGGGGAAGAAAAATATAATTTGAAATGGCCGTAACTTAGCAGGGCAGGAATAGATTTTTGGCGCTGACTGTCAAGGGGGTGGGACTGCATGCTCAGGCTGTGACTGCAAGGCACTTTTCACCTTCCTTTTTCTTCCCCTTGGCCAGTGCCTTTCTCCATGCCAGTGTTGGGTTGTACAGTCACAGACTGCTGGATCAGAGAGCTTGAAATTATCTCTACAAAACAAAACTGCAGATTAGTTTTTAATGTGTTCATGTTATTAAACCAGCTGCTGAAACTTGAAGCTGGGCAAATACTGCTGCCTGCACAAAGAAGATGTCCATGTGGCAGAGAGGGGCTGTGAAATCACCTTCCCATTCTACCATAGATTTGAGTGCCCTTATGTTCATCATCCAGGTGCACCATTACCTCTCCCATGCATTTATGGTACCCTTCTATCAATAACTGGTGTATAAGTGAACAGTGAGGTAATTGGTGAGGTTTATCCTTTCTAGTGACAAAACAGAGGCTTCTTGAAGGAAGGATGGATTATGCATCACCAAGGATGATGTTTTATTTTTTATTTTGTGTATTTTCAGAGGGCTGACGACAAATTATACTAGCAACTGAAAGGCATGCATCTCTGCCCTTACCATTAACATCTTGTGTCAGCAAGCTCAAATCCCCTGAAATGTAGGAAAGCTGTCTCAGAGCCCTGGTCCCTGATGTCACCAAATATGCTGAAAAAAACTATGCTTTCCACTGGGGGAACATAAACCATTCTGTCAGTTCAGTTCAGTCTGGAGACCAAGTGCCTGCTGCAGCCCCATTTGGGGCTTTTCCTTGTGGAAGGACAATGCTTACATGCGGCTCCAGCTAAGCCATACACAAAGTGCAGCTCTTATCCAGCTCTTATCCAGCTTAACTAGCTAGCGGGAGTATAGCTAAAATAGAAAAAGCTATACAACATATTTCAGAATGATTTGGACCCTTGCAAACCACATGAATAGACCAAAATTGAGCCATATTTTTAAACACAACTCCTTTGCTGATCACACAGCCAGACAACACTGGCTGTACCTATGTACATGTACTGAGGATGTAACTAAGAATGAATAACAGAGGCGTATCAAAGCTATCAATCCTATTGTCAGCTGGAGAACTCAGCCCTCCAATGATGTCTTTTTCTTTTCTAGATTTCATTGTAACATGTCACACATGCTGTGCAATGATTTATATAAGTCAACATACATTTAAATGAATTAATAAAGAGGAATACATGAAAGAAAAATGCTCTGTGATCACATTCATGATACTCCAGCATCTGTTCCAGTATATAAACTTGAAAATGTTAAAATTAAATACTCATTCCCGCTCTGGTGCCCAAAGCAAGCAGAGATTTGGAATGTGAGTTTCCTTTCAGACAATTATGGGTTCACTCTGCTCCTTTTATATCAACAAGAGCTAAGAATTGCTCAGTAATATAGTGCTTATTTAACTCTATTTATTCAGGATTTTTCAGGCTAAGTAAATAGGCAATATAAGGCCACTTTAAAAAAAATAAAACTTATGATAAAACGTCTTTCAACTAATTTTGAACTTAGAACTCTATGTGGCCCTCAATGATAGGAAATATCCTCTTGGGGAAGCTCTAATCAAAGTAAAATGGTAGTCATTCACTCCCAGTAAGATGCCACCTCCTTTTCTGGATCAGAGGGGGGCCTGGGGACGTAGACTGGCATGAAAGGGGAAAAGAGGAGCCAGCAGATACAAGCATGAAGAGCCACTGAGCCCAGGGAGGCCCTGGAGGTTGTGCCCTTTCCACATCCTGCTGCCAACAGTGCTGGGTGGAACAGGACCATCAGAGAGAGGTCTGGAGGCTGTGAGAAGTGGGTCCATTTCTTTATGAAGGTTTGGCACCAACCGCTCTGGAAGTCAGCCACAGGATAGCCACTCTCATGGAGGGAGGAAAAGACTGGCTGATCCACTGGGCAGGTTGCTTCAGGTTGTTCCAAGTATGTAATGTCTAACCAGATCCCACAGATACCCAGTGATGGTAAAACACACACCACCCCCATGTCACTCAACCCTCGCTGCTGATTAGATTTAAAGAATTTATTTCTAACCTGAAATTCTCTGTTGTAATTTCTGCCTTTTATTCCCTGTATGACCGTATCTCTCTACAGCAGTGTCCCACCCCCTTAAGATCTGCATTTTACTTGATCTAGTTTTGTTACTCTTCTGTTTCCAAAAGTCAAAGATGTATTTGTTCTCGGCTTTCAGTGGCTCATATATTTTTCTTCCCTCTTTTCCCATAAAAAAAAAAAAAAAAAAAAAAAGGCAGAATAGCATGAAACTCTCAATTTAGGCAGAAGCATAAAGCAAAGGTTTCTTCTGTTTTGAAATAAGCATATTAAAAAAGGACAGAATTCTGCATTTAAAAAATAGAAAGCTGGGAGCTTTTTTCATTACAAAACATCTGCCTTGGGGGTTGTTTCATACAACAGCTTCAGATTTTTACCCTGCAGTCATGCTTTGCAGGAATACATTGGTTTGCCTTAGCCTCGAGCTAGCAGACACAAGGATCTTCTTCAAGTGCATCCAAGAAAGAGAAAAGGCAGATGTTCCACGTAACACATGCACAAAGCTTTGCTGTTACAGACAGAGAGCTTCATTTTTCTTGCATGAACAAAATACTCTCCAGTTACTGCTGTCACCTCATGATGGATGTTCATAGAGTTTTGTTGTACTTCCAGAATTGGGGAAGTTTTCCTTCTGAAAACAACAACAGGCTCAGTCTGTAAGTGATAAGTACTCAAAGTACAATTGTTTATTATTTGCTATGATGATTATACACTACGGTGGCAATAACCCAAAACTGAATAATCCATCACAAGTGAACACAAAGACAAGTAGATGCTACCACAGTAAAGGATGTGAGGATGTTCTGTTTTGAGGCACTCTATGAAACAGAGAAGGAAAATTCTTCCATTCCTTCATGGTGGTCTCCCTTTCAAGGAAGAAGTATAATGGGCAAGGGAGGTAGTCCACTTTTCCAAGTAAGTTCTCCTAATTCTTTTCTTAAGATTTTTCCACTTGATCTCTTGAGGTAATGGGATTTTTCAAAGACACCAGTGAATAGAGGGCATGCTTCACAGATCTCATTCTTTCACTCCTCTCCCTCTTTTCTCACCTTTCTCAAATTTTCTCAGATTTTACATTCTGTTTTCTTCAGGGAAAAAAAAATTGAAAGATACTGGCAGCTCTAAAAAGAAAAGGAGTCCAATTACTTTTGTTTTCACTCAAGGGCATCAGTCTTTAACCGTCCATTTGCACCATGTCTTCAGTTGTCAGGGACCAGGGGAGAGGAATGGTCTGGTGCCAGTGCAACATACCCATTGGACCAATATTTGCTCTGTGCTTGCCCAATAGCTAGAGTATTTTGTCTTGGTCCAGTTGGGATCTAGCAAGGGTGAAAATATTAGAATACACTGACAAAAAACTTGCAGCCTATTCCAATAATCTGGCCAGAATCGTCAAAATTGAGAGGTGAAGATCCTGGTGCTGCTGAGCTCCCATTTCCCAGTAAGGGAGCCAGTTCAGCAGGGCTGAGGTCTCATTCGGCTGCTTGGGGGATTTTCCCAGCCTTCTGCTTCCATAAAAGGCACACCTAGAAGGCAGCTGAATAATCTGCAAATTGCAAAGCAAGGCCAAACTCTGGGTGCTACAGAGAGGGACGCCCACTCTCCACTCCAAGCATCAGACCCTGTGCTTCTGAGCAAGTCACTCAGGAGCTTTTGGGGGCAAATCGTGCAAATCTTCTCTAGAAATGCAATTGCTGGGCTGGAACTTGGTTGGAAAAAAACCTGTTTTCCAGGCACAGAGAGTCCTACAACAGCCACTAGATGGCAACGGGTGCCTGCCAGGTAAACGGCGGGCGCGGTGCACAAGGCAGGCACAGGCAGGATCCTCCTCTGCCGCCGGAGCGCCCGGAGCCTGGGGCAGGTTACACAAGACCCACAAGTGCTCGAGAGAGGAGCTAGGCACGGTCCTGGGGCCACCACTCCTGAGTATCCTGACCCACCCATCCACCAGCACCTCCTGAGCTTCTTCTCTGCGCGGCACAAACAGGATTCACCACTTTGGGCAGAAACACCTTTCTTCAGCTCTGCATCCGTGAGAATGCTGTGTAGCATACCATGCATAAGTCCAAATCTACCAAGTGTTTTGTTTCCAGATGCAAGATTAAGTTTCATGTAACATGGGTCTATCTTCACAGGTACATCAAACTTCTTCAGAAACAGTGCATTTAACTTTTTTTTTTTCTCAAGCGTAACGAGTTAGATTTGGTGGTTTAATAGAAGCCATCCATTCCATTCTGTTTCCTTCCTTACGTCCTTCTGATTTCTCTCATTTTCCTGCCGCCTCTTCCTAGCACTCTGCCAGTCCAATTCCCACCATTCTGACTTCTCATTTGACCTGTCTTTCACTGCTCAATGTCCATTTGTTCCCATCCATGCACTTCAATTCTCTCACAGGATCCCTCTCAGACCGCAGTTCTTCCTTACTTTCCACTTTTCCTTTCCCTTCCCCTCATCCGTTTGTTGCTTTCCCTTGAATCACATATAATGTGACCTCTCCCTTTGCAATTGTGCTCCTTTAATTTCTTAGAAAGTCCTTTCTTCAGCTCCATTCTTCCCTCCTCTCAGTCTTCTTGGCATGACCAAGAACTCTTGTGGATGAAAAAAGTACATGGATTTACTGACATTGAACCAGGTTAGCCTTTACCTCAGGGGCCTTTACCTTATTTGTACTAGCTTCTGCAAGTCAATATGATGAGAGAAGTTGTGCAAATATCAAGCAAAGCAATCATAATCCCCTTTTCCCTAGCCATCCTTATTCCTCAATTCTTTCAGTTAGCTCTGATGTGACTGGAATCACCTTTTGGGCTTCCAGGATGCAGAAAATGAGAACTGGGACAGACTCAACATCAAAAAGCAGCAGAACCAGAAGTTGGGAAAATACACCCCGTTCTTCAAGGAAATGACTCTCTGCCTCTTGGAGCAAATGCACAGGGGATTTTTCTGTCAGCTGGGGCCCAGATGCTGAGACACATGATAAGGGATATGTATCCAAGTGAGCTACAGCCAGTAACAACCTATTCTTAAGTTGGTCTTATCATGAGTCCCATAATCAACTTCTGAAAAGCAGTTCATTAAATGCAAGAGTATGGCACTGTGATGCTCACAAGTACCACCACCATATACCATGTGCTTAGGGCTGGGGCTGTTGGAACAAAGCAATGCACAAATCCCTGCCATGACATTGATTTGTCTTTTCAGTTCCACAACTGCTGGACTTGCCTCCTCCTCTCTGAAAGGATCTCACTATTTCATTATCCAGGTATTCTGACATTTAAATATCCTCTGTAAAAGCAGCTGTTACCTTATACCAAAGCAGGTACCTGAGCTGCCCGGGCCTGATTCTGAAGTCACCATGAAGAAAGCAGCCCCAGGAGCTGTAGTGGTGCACCTGGCTATATGCAGGCCAAGGAGAAAGGCATTTGGGACTGGAAGGTGGAAGTTCTTCCATATCCTCCACAGACTGCAGGATGTCCATTCTTCTCTCCAGCCACTGCTGCTCTTCCAGAGCCTGCCAACAGCTCACTGGGATTCAGGGTCAACATTCAGATCTTATGCTTGCATAGGTTTGTTACAGTTAAGTGTTGAGGAGACACTAAAATAGATAAATTAAACCCTGTGAAAGAAATATTATTGTACATGAAGGTCCTTTGCCTGCAGGAGATTTTTTTTCCCTGCATGACAACTATAGGTAAAGTCAGAGGTATGGATATCCATGACTGATCCATAGACACATATATCATCTGTGTTTGGAATGTTCAGTCAGCCAGACCAAATCATCACAACAGTACAAAGATCTTGGACTACAACACCTTTGTTGCTTATTTGGCAGAAGACTATACTGCAGACATCTTTTTGGAGCTATAAAACATAACAATTCATTTTGTTGAGTTACATTTCCTGATGAGGAAGCATATGTGGTGCAAAAAAGTCTTTGACAGAGAGATGTTGCACAAAGTGTACAGTGTGTGAAAGAAATATAGACACATCTGAAGTCCTCCAGAGATATGAAAGGAGAGTTGATAGCAACATTTTTGACCAAAGCCTGTGTTTTAATGCTTCCTACAGGCAGCAGTTTACTATGGTCCTGTGCAGGGTTGGAAACCTAAGAGTACATGGATAAAAACATGGAGCTGTTAATCACCTCTCATAAAACACAGATGATACTATAAAGCACCAGAAGGTCACACCACAGACTACCCTCCTTCCAAAGCAGTGAAAGCAGAAAGCTCCCATTTGTCCTGCCAAAAATAATCTCATCCATAGTGTAGGATATCACAGTTTGCCATCTTGGAAATATTCCTGCCAGACAGCACTCCTCTACTCCATTTCACTTGCAGGCATATTTCTGCATGCTTTAGTTGTGAAAAACCTGGAGAAATAAAAGGATTTTCTTGGTTTTCCAAGGAATCCATAACTGATGTTTTGTCCACCTATATTTCTGTCCCTCTCCCATCACAAGAGTTTTCCACTAAGACACAGGAATCCTTTAGTACTGGATACTTTTCCAGCCATCTCATTTACACTCGGTCATGAAATGGGTAGGATACAAACTGCTTTTGGCATATTACACATTTTTATTTGTCATCTGTCATCTGCCTAAATATTTTTTTTTTCTGTTAAGTAAATCCCAAAACATGTCTAGAATAAATTCTAGAAATAGCTACTTCTATGAAAAGAATACCCTAAGAACCTACTCCGGAGACAACCTAAAATTCAGAATATCTAAAATTAGGCAAAAAAAATACCAATGAAGAAAGAAATTCTGAGAGGATAGAATTTAACATCATAAGGGAAAGACAGGGTGCATATTTATAGTCATCCACAACCAACATGCTCAAAATCTCTTTCCCTGAAAGAACACTTAGAAAATATGAACAATACCTGTATTGCCTGCAGACAACTTGTGTCATGTTTCATTTTTTGGTTTGTAATTTTCAGGCAGCCAATTAAATCTGCAGGTGTACAGAACAAAACAGAGTCACTAATTTATTTGTGAAGTTTATGTAAGTATTCATATTCTCACTGAGCAAGCCAAAAGAATTAGTGATTTAATGTAAAAGCTGTGTTCAGATGAAATGTACAGTCACTGTACATACAAAATCATTGCCAGTGGAAACAACTCACACAGTGAACCTGCTAATTGCCCTAACTTCATAAACTCAACCCTGGATCCAAGCTCTCCATGCTCAAACTGCTTGGTTTGGCTGCTCCACCCCAGGTTATTGGGCAAGGTCAACACTGTGGGCTTGCAAGGCAGCTGCAGGCATGGACCCCCATCACCCGGCATGTAGAGCTGAGGGCCTTCTCTCCACCAGAGGTGTCACAATGCTCTCAAAGAGGCAGGGATCCCTTCAAAGAACAGAGTCTCTTATGGAGTGAGACTTTTGGTCTAAACTGCCTGGCTTCCTTCTCTGCTGGGCAGCACAATGGGCACTCCTGGGACCAGAGCCACCCCTCGGTGCAACTGCTGTACTCTTACACCTCTGATTGCCCTTCCAACATAAGAAGTCAATCACACTGGCCTGGGTTCAAAGCAGGATGGATATTCCACAATTCTGACCTCCAAAACACACCATGTTTGAGACACTGGAGTCAGTACAGGAGCTCCTGAGTCAGGTCTGCTCCTCAAAGCAGCATCCCAGTGGCCAGCACTGCATGCAGGAGACTGCCCAAAACACACACAGAAATGCCACATCCTATCTCCACAGTTCAGGCTTCCTTTTCAGTGGGAGGAGGAGGTGAAACAAATGAGTCCTTGATCTCAAATTCTGAAATTTTTGAGTAATTGGTGATCTGTGTAAATTTATAACTGATAAGTCCCAAATGCTCCCAGATTTTACCTTTGGTGGGTGTCTACGCCTGATATGAATAATAAAGAGATACAAACATTAATA
Organism: Illadopsis cleaveri; assembly: GCA_013399915.1. Classification (NCBI taxonomy): domain Eukaryota; kingdom Metazoa; phylum Chordata; class Aves; order Passeriformes; family Timaliidae; genus Illadopsis; species Illadopsis cleaveri. The sequence continues at coordinate 2,065,613 of VXBB01004271.1, forward strand.
TAAAATGACTATTGACTTGCTATCAATACAGAGGTGACTCTTAGACAAGGAGGTAAAATCACTTTAGAAATGTAAACAGTGCCAGTATCCTGAGAGGTTCACTTGATTTACCTAAGCATCAGAAGCAATAAAAATATTTAAATGTTAGCCCAATGCAGCCATTGATTTAGTTAACAGCTCAGTCTATCATATGTGAAAAGTGAGCTCAACTACTTCAAACAAAAAGTAGGAAAGGTTATTATTTCTATATAAGTGGCAGAGCAGTGGTAAAGGAAACCTGGACTTCATATGATGTTGTACCAAATAAACATCAAATGATTAATCTGTGCTAGGAGTGTTCTTGAAAGCCTAGCAAATGCATCTACTGTAATATGGTGAATAGTCATTAAAATGTTCTACTAAATAATAAGGAAAAGTTCACAACAAGTAGATATACTATATGGATGACTCACACATACATGACATTTCTACTTCAATTTTTCTATCAGGGACTTCAAATAAAACAGATTAAAAGTTAAATACAGGGTCTACAAAAGCTTTACTTAATGACTGTGAGAAGCACCTGGCCATTTGCATATGGTGATTTGGTTTTTGTTAGTAAAACAAGCTAATCTTATCCAGGTTGTACTGCTATTCTACAAGTAACCACATCAGAAAAGAAGGAATATATATTCATTTACTTCTTTAGTAGGAAACCTAGCATAGAAATAAAGAGAGAGTCAAAGAGAAGATTTATTTCAAAAGCTGGTGGTGGCTGAAGGCAATTGTGGGACAGGGCTCTTACTTTTTGCCGCCTGGCACTAAGCATCAGACACAACCATGCAGCTTTCCTCTTTCCTGAGAGCATGATGTGGTTAGACAGCCCATATGTCTTTTCCTTTTCAAGGTCTTGCAAGGAGTAATACAGGAGAAATTGCCTTGCAGTGAAATGAAATGTTGGTAGGTTTATTTTCATGCTTGGTACTCTGCATGCCAAGATTTCACTTGTTGGTGTAAAGATAAAGCAACAAGAGGGAGATTTCAGTTGGTTTTCCCAGAAACAGCATCTCAGAGCAATAAAACTGGGAGAAATTGTATCCCTGTACTATATGCAACCAGCAAAATTCAAGCATTCTTTTCAGTCTGGTTGTAAACTCCTGCAGGAGTGTTTTTGTTTGTGCCTCCCAGCCCTAAAGGACATGGACTTTTCCCCATATAAGGAATGAAGGGGACTGTGAAGCAGCTATTAAAACCTACTGAGCTAATTTGCTAAAAGGTTGTCACATTAGTGAGAATAAAGTTCTCATTGTCAGCATTATATTTGCACATAATCACTTGAATTTTAAAAATCATTCGAATTTTTCTCATAATTGTAGAAGGTAAATCCTTCTCTCACTCAAATCCAGATGCATCTTACAGGCAATATCTCAGCAACAACACAGGATCTTGATGTCAACTACAAAAAACAATTTGAAGACTGAGTGTTGCAGCACTTACTTTTATGAGGACCCTCATGAAATACATGGAGAAATCTTGACAGTAATATACAGCTGTTACCTACCGTGTAGTTACAGTTACATTTGTTGGAAATAAATTGTTATTATTCAATAAATAGAGTCAAAACCTGTTCAAAAGCAGATGACCTAAAATTTTCCTGCAAAACCAGCAAGTTGTCCTGCATATGTTTGTGTGTCTTTGTTGCACAGCCAGAGAGCAGCACAGCTGAGGTGAAAGGTGATAGAAATCTTCCCCATTACTAACAAGGGATTCAAATTCCTTATAGAAGGAAGCACTGTTTGTACCACTGCCATCTTCCACCTAAGTCCCTGGAAGACCCAGCAGGAGACTCAGCAAGGATTTACATTGCTCTGAGTATATCGGGAGGCAAACTAGTTTGGGGAGACAGTTTGTGTCTAGAAAAAACATCCCCTCTAATACAGTATGGCAAAAGTAATACCTACCACCATGCAGGCTCTGGGAGGTGCTGCCAAAAGGGCTACAGTGTGTGGTAGCCCCTGGCCATGAAACTCCTTGGCCTGCCTCAGAGCTGAGGAGAGCTTGGAAGGCAGAAGTGGTACTGTGCTAGCTTGGCTCTGCCCCAGAACTGGCACATGGAGATTACACCACTAATTATTTTCCCATACTGGGCAAATCCTACCCTGAAGGAAAAGTTATAACGTTTCCTTTTCCCAGTGCAATGCACTCCCACCCAGGGGATCATCTGGGTCTTTTTATACAATGTTATATATTATGTAGAAACTCTGTGCTCTTTTAAAAGGCTTTTTAAAGGTTTTGCAGCTACCTTTCTTTCTGCTTTCACATGTGATAAAAAGGCTTTCACAAGCTGCCCATGAGCAGAACATATCTTTCCCCATTTCATCACCCCACATGTCATATGCAGTGTTTCTGTGAGAGGGCTGCCCCTCACCTGGCAAGCAGAACGGCTCAGGGGGCTGAGAGAAGCCACCTCACCCTGCAGCCGGGCAGGGTCCCCTCCCGCTGTCCCGTTCACGCCGTGCTTTGCCACTGGATATCGGGCAGCGGGGCCGTGCCTTGGCACCCATGCGTTCACACGGCTTTGTTCTGGCCGCCGCAGCCCCGCTGTCACCCACAACGGCCCCGACGGGCGGCCCGGGGGTGCAGGGAGCTGAGCGCAGCCCCGAGG
>VXBB01004271.1:2083936-2096237 GCA_013399915.1 Illadopsis cleaveri
TCTGGTGAAAAAAAAAATTTTTTTAAATTTTTTTTTTTTTTTTTTTTTTTTTTTTTTTTTTTTTTTTTAAACAGAGAAGGCCTGATGGCATGCTAAAGCTTATTTTATATTTCCTGACTTCTTTTTTTAATGTTATGATCTTGATTACTTAAAGATTGTTTTCTTTCTTCATTAAAATAAGTATAGATTGCAAATCACGGTAACCCTTCAAAAGTATTAAAATCATGGAAGAATGGTGTTATTAGAGTAAGTGATGAAAACTTTCTGGTCAGGACTTCAAAACATGTCAAATTAATAATGAACAACTTGAGTAAGGTGTTGCAAATAATGTTAATTAAAAATGTCCATGCACAGTCCCTTTGAGGACATGTGAATTAATATCTAACAGTTTCTATTGGGGTCTCAGTTCATACTGAAAATGAGGAAGTCTTTATGAACGCTCTTTCTCATATTTCCCACTGGAAACCATTAGATAATCTGTTTTTATTATATAGACCCAAACATTTGGCTTAATATTTTTGTTTTAGAACAGACCACAGAATCATGGGGATATTAGCCATCCCATAATTTTTAGGGGTGCCTTAAAGTTGTGTACATTTATTCCTGTCTTGAAAGTTTCTTTAAATTACAATCTTTGATCCTTGTTCTTCTAAAAATGCTCCCCAAGATACATATAAAGCAGAAGTTTCCTACTCTGTGTTTTTTCATTAACCTTCCCACCCACTAATGCTGTGAATTTAAGAGTCTACATAATTGAGTCTGTAAATTAACAAAAAAAAAAAAAAATCAAGACAGCCAGAGCAACCAAGCTGTTGATGGCACATTAGCCTTAATATTCTTATATTAGCACATTAGGCAAGCAGAAAGGGAGCTTTTCATTATGCCTAGGTTTGTTGGGTTTTGTTTGTTTGGTTTTTTTTTTTTTTTTTCCCAATGGCAGCAAGATGCATTTCTTTCCCTGACCCTCCTTCAGAACCAAGATATTTTTGGGACCAAAATGAATTAAGAGAGATAGGAAATTGTGTGATGGATGGATTATTCTGGGTATCTGAGACAGATTGTGAGTAGGAAGCAATGGACTGCAAGAGTAATTCAAATTGGTTTTCAGTGTTCTAAACTATGACTTATTCAGCATTTCAAACTGACAGCTTGTAAATGTAAATTTCATTAAATGCAGAGCAATAAAATTTTGTAAGTTTCTGTCATTTTGAATTTTAGTGGTTCAAATTGAAGCCTCCAGCCTTTTAAATCACAACTTGTAGGAGCACAGCTCTAAAGCATCCATTACTCTTAAATGTGTGCTTTTCAAAACCTCATTATTGCCTTTGCTCACAAAATATCCTTGTCAGGATCCAGGTCTGCATGTCTCGTGTCAGTGATAGCCTGACAGGCTCATGTCCTCTGTTATGTTTACAGTGTATACTGCATAAAGTTTTCTTCTCTTCATTCTCACTAGGCAGAAAATAAAACAGGATTAGCAGTGACATCACCCTTCAGACCAGCCAGATTTCTCCTTTGATCTCAAAAAAAATTTCTTTGCATGTGCAGTGCAAGAGTCTGGCTCAAGGATCCTTGTTTTGCTCTTGAGAGAGACATTGCCTGGTTCAGGAAAATGAAAACATACTAACGCCTACCAGCTACAGCTGAAACCTAGCAGGCAATATCTTGGAAAAGTTCTTGCATGACAGAGTGAGATCAGTGGAGAACTTTCATAATATTTTACTGGATAACAAAGCTCGAGTAGAAGACAGTTTTGCATAGGCAAAGGGTTGCAGGAACTCGGCCAAACAGCTCAGAAATTTATGAGACCAATTTTTTTCAGAAGATTACAACTGCCATTGAAGAACCAAAGTGAAGTGACAGAATTGCACAGCATCCAAGAAGTTTGTGTTTGCCAGCAGGGATCTAAAATCCAGCCACTTCACTTGATGTGCTCCAGCAGTCACAGATACATACTGTCTCTGTCTGTGAGTGTACATTTGTCCATTTAAAAGGAACACTAGCAACTTAAATACCATATTTCCTTTAAAAAACATGTATTCTAGTTACAAGTAAGAATAGAAAATCACTCCAAACATTTCAAATTGCGTTGAATGATGAGAAGGATTAAAGAGATACCACACCTAATTTTAAGTCTGAATCTCAATTCTCATAGCAGTTTAAATATTTTTATAGTATTTCATTAGATCTATGCAATAAGCTGAGTAAGCTCTCAATTCACTGAATACATTGTCAAACTGAATATGAATTTGAGTGTTGTGTTAACTGGCAAGAATTTTACCTAAGTAAATAAGGTAAAAACAACAGAAACAGATCCATTAAAATATATTAAAAGTATATGTGGTGGAATTCTCAGGAAAGAGAAAATAATATCTAATCTTTCACTAGTAATAACTGCATGTTCTCAAAACCTTGATTGCAATGTTCCTTCTTGGTCTACTTGAGTACAGTATTAGATATGCAAATTCTGTCACAGTTTTCTTTCAGCTGTTCCTGGTGGGCTTCTCCTAACTCTCTCTCCTTTAGTAATTTCTTTATTTATCAGGTTGCTAATACATCTCTATGGTTTGGCTTGATGTAGATCTGAGATAATCATTCCATAAAGCACTTCATCACCTACAGTTCTGGCAGCAGTAACAGAATTCCCCTCAAGATGTAAAGTTCCCTGGGAAGAAATTAGTTTGGAAGTACATAAGCTAGCGTTTAGGAAAAACACTTGGAGTGAGTCACAACTTTTGATACTACATCAGAAGAAAATCGATACAAAGTAGGGATTTGAAAACCAGTTATCCCGGAGATGTAATTCTGCTGGTCATAGTCTCCTATGCAAAACTGGGAGACAGTTCTGATTTCAGTTTGTCATGTGCAACAAGAAAGATGAACAGAAAAACTATCAGAAATATTAGTTCTTTTTCATTCTAGCTGAGACACATTGACACTGAGCTGTGAACTTTACTGTGTTAAATGATATAAATAATGCCTAAGAAAGCATGTTTATTACAGCTACGACAGGCCAGCTAACAAACTGGTACCCAGCTCCCAGCCAGGATGTCAGCTTCCCAGTTTGCTGGATGTCACAGCAGCCAAAGAAGCTGGAGGGACTTGTGCCCAGCCTGATTGCTCACACTATGGCTTAGGTGGCTGATGAAGATAAACTCAGGTGAGGCTGTGGTGTGGGTGAGGTGCATGTTCATTGCTGCCAGTGGTGTTAGCAAACCATGGAGAGGGTGTGGATGATGACATCCTGAACTGCTGCAGCTGTTGGCTCCTGAACACAGAGCCCTCTGCCACAGCAGACATGCCTATTGGCATGCCCATTGCCACAGACATGCCTGTTGGGCAACAGAAGACATTGCAAGGCTGGCTAAGATATTACATTAAGCTATTCAGATGGGGAATATTTTCTGGCAAAGCACACTGGGGTAGTTAGTGCTTTGCCTTCATTTGTTGACATGGCAATGAAATGGCACAGCTGATGACTGGCTGGATGGTTTGTAGAAGAAACACTAGGCTTCATCCTCTGGAGTACTGTATCTTATATAGACTTGGGAAACAGCAGTTGGAGGATACTAAATGACACTTCACAGATATTTCCAGTTTTGGACTGGAGTAGTTGTCTGCTTCAGATAATCAGTCTTGGGTGTCTGCAATCAGTGCAAACCTAACTCTCCCATGAAAGTTTCACAGGAAAGTGTGCATCCAATAACTCCAGACTGAGCTATACTAGTGGCTGCATTGCTCGAATATACACAGCAGCTAAAATCTGTAGTCAGACATGAGGATCTCAGTTCACTAGGTGATGTTCACAGATATAGCCAATAGATCATATTTGTTCCTTAAGAACTGCAAATTGAAATCTAGGGAAAAGGAAAAAAAATTGCCACAGTCATGGGGGACAATCAAAGAACAATAATACAATTTTATACAATATGACAGACAACTGTACTGGATCATCAGTACCTTCCAGCAGCCAAATACTTGCAGATGAGGTTGCACAGTGAAGGAGCAGAGGAGTAGAGGCTCTACAGCTATCACTATAATAAAATCTAAGAGTTTGGGGAGCTAATTAGCTTTGAGCACTCTGAAAGCATGGTTGGCATGTGCTGCAGTGAACACAGAGCTACACTGTCACGACTATTACATCTACAGTTTAATGCTGGAGATAAATGTATATTTGGAGAGGTCAAAGTAGGAAATCCTGACCTCTTTTCTTGCCTTTGAGGCTGACAACGTATATGACTTTGAGCAGGTTGTCTAGACTTGGCAGAAACAGGATTGTAAAGGGTTTCCAATGTCAAGATCTATTCGACTCATGTGTGTGAGGTTCCTTGGATGATGATCAATAGTGAATAATTATTGCTGTGAAAGCTGATCATAGAAGTGCTGAAAGGGATATATTAATTATCATATTGATATCAAATGACATTAAAAATCATTTGCAGTTAATAATTTATTCAGCAAAATTGAGTTAATCTTCTTCTGAATTGGTCACAGTCTTCACAAAATGATAGATTATATAAAGGCTTTAATTTACATATTTCCAAGGGATTTCTTTTGGCATATAGTTCAGAGTGAAAAAGAATGTTAATAAGGACCTCTAGGCAAGTGAAAAATAGGATACATTGCAACACAAGTTTACTTCACATGTCATATTAATGTGACAGTTGATTTGCTGAAAGATTTTTTAGACATGGGCAATTTAGACATGATAGTGTATTGGGTTTGTGTGTCCAGGTTTTGGTAGTAGGGGTAGGGCCAAGAGAACTGGATAATTGTAACCCAAACCCATTAATTTGGGGTAAGATTCAGCCATATAGAGTGCAAAATCATACACTTGGAAACTAGTAGCTAAATCTTCAGGAGACTATGAGATTTAACAGCTAACAGATTAAGAGAATTGAGACGGCTACTATGTCTACTGTAAATGTGATTTTTGTGTGAGAAAAGCAAATGAATTGTTGTACTCAGTAAAAAGGCTAGGGAAAAGGAGGAGGAAAGTGGTCATTTGAGATTATCGCACTTGTCTTCCCAAACAGGCATGCTTAGGCTCTGCCTTCCAGGAAGCATCTAAACATCTGCCCGCTCATGGGAAGTAGAGAATTAATTCCTTTAAAAAAAAAAAAAAATCAATTTGCTTGCNTGGAAGTAGAGAATTAATTCCTTTTAAAAAAAAATCAATTTGCTTGTGTGCATAGCTTTGTTTCACTTATTAAACTGTCATTATCTCAAGCTTCATCTCTTGCTTTTGTCTGTCTGATTCCGATTCTCTGCCTGCTCCTGCTGAGGGAGAGCGAGCAAGTGATTGAGTGGAAACTTCTCTGGCAGGTGGGGTGTTGTAGCTTCACCCCAGCTGGCAACCAAGCCCCATGCAGCTGCTTGCACACTCCATCATCAGCAGGATTGGGGAAAGAATTGGAAGGGTAAACCCATAACATTAAACCACCAGGCCCTAGAAAAAACTTCCTGGAAGAGTGGTGAGGGCAAATAGCTTTCCTGCTTTTCTGATGGAACTTGATGGTTTTCTTCAGGAATTCAACAACAGGACACCAGTGATTCAGGTTCTTCCAAAGCTGCAGTACAGGCCAGAAAATAATTCTAGGTTTTCCATGTTGTTATGAAAAAAAAAAAAAAAGGCTTATTTTTTGAACTGGTAAGAGGTCAAGACTTTAAGAAAGACCTCTTTCTTCATTATCCCAACAAGCATTGTGGTTTGAAGACAAGAAACAGGAGTTTCCAGTGATCCTCTGTGTTCATGTGAGAAATTCCAAATTTGCATGACTGTCTCAGTAGAAGTTAGATGTACTTCCTTTATAAATTAGTTCTTATTCTGAAGGGTTTTTTACCTCTTGTCTTTCTGTAACTGTTATTGTTGCTAGCTTGGCTGTTGCTGGACTTTATACTCTGAGTTAGATAGTGTGCTTTAGTGAGAAAAAGTGTTTACCACACTGAAAATGTGGTGTGGCTTTATTAGTAAATTCAGCTAGAGGAAAGACAAGAGAACTTGTTTGTCCATTCACAAATCTGGAGAGCAGGTTTCCAATGTGGGTTTTTCATGTTAGCTGTGGCTAGAATTACTCCTCATGTCTTAAATACTAGCCAGTTCTCAGTGAGATATTTCTCTTTCCACAATACAGGGAAAAAGGCGGTGCCTTACACGAATTAAAAAGTTACTGCTGACATTTCTCTCCCCTCCCCAGCAAGACAATGTAGGAGGAGATAGTTTCAGTGGGACTGCGTACCATGGGCACTTTTGCCAGAGGGAGGATGCGGTCAGCTTTCTCTTAAACATTTAGCTTGGCCTCCACAGTCTTATGCTTGGTGAACCTCACCGGTCCTGTTTTACTGGGTAGTTTGCTGGGAACATCTGGCTAGTGGTTCTTCCCTGTTTTATTAGGCAATGTAGTTCATAAAAGTTGTGGCCTTCAGCTTAACCATATTTCTGTGTGGAAAGTCTTGTTCACTGCGGTGCCTGGGCCAGAGACATTTACATCACTGTAATCAACAGCATTAAAAACCAGTTACTCCTTAAGTGACCTTAGGTTAGCAGGAAGCAAGATGGAAGAATGCCCTTCCAAAAGCAAAGATTTCCAACTTGAGTAGGAACTGTTTTTTACGTGTATAAAAACAAGTCATTATTTACCATTTCCACTCAGTTGTCTGTCTAGTCAGGCACATTAATCACCGAGTTCCACTCAAGGCACAGTCATCAAGCAGTGCAGAAGAAAACACTGTCTGGTAAAGACATTAGAGATGATACTGACAATGTAGAAACAATTTGGGTTTTATTTGCAAATCTGTAGCACAATTAAAACCAACAGCTGCTCTCTACTCTGTTCCAGAGATGAGTGGCAAACCCAACATTATAATGGAAGTAAATATATTTTCTTTTTAAATGCACACTCCACTTTTGTGGCAACAATTTTGCTTTTCTTTTCAAGGACACTTGCCTCGTTCAAACAAATGCAATGTCAATTTCCAACTTGAAGAAGAGGAGCATCTACAGATCCCAGCTACAGAGACTTGAAACAGAAAAATCGGTATGAATGAAACTCAAAAGAGAATGAGTGTTGTGTAAGAATGGGCAGAAAAAGCAGAAAAAAACTTAAAAGAATGTCTTGTATTGGTAAGAGAGGCCACAGTTTGTGTAAATCTCTCTGAGAAATGTGTTGTTTCCATCAAGTACTGTAAAGACAGCACAGATGACTTGGTAGCTAATGACCCTGCATTCCTGAAGAGAATGGCAAAAAGGTTGAAAGATTTCACACATGCTATTCCTTTTTCTCTCAGTGCAGATTCCACCTCATTCAGCTTGATCCACACCTTTTCTCAGAGCTTGGGAGAAGCATACATCTATTTCTTATGTAGGCAATGATTTTTGGTGCTTCTGTAGATACTTGCATAAGGGAATGCAACCTTACACTATATTCTGAAAAAAAAAACAACCCCTTGCACATTCAGAGGTCTAGTTTGCATTTGTACAGTTTGCATTTGCAAACATGGTTGACTGTGTATGCCACAATTGCTTAGGGTAATTTAAGAACAAGGGGGTAAAGGAACCAAAACTGGAACTGTGCTATTTCTTCTTCAAATTGAAACTGATTACCAAAAATGGTTTTCTAATTAAACTACAACAAAATGACAGGAGAGAAAAAAGAGAGTATTGCTGACTGCCAGCTCAAAACACAAGCAGAAATGAAAATCAGTGGCTTGCACGAACAAATTTAACTGGGGTTTGTGGGGGAAAATGTGAAGAAGGGAACAAGTGGCATCTAAAAGCAGCACAAAATTCACAGGGACCAGGAAGAAAAGTTCCTTTAGACCCAGATGAGGAGAGCTGGATACCTGGCTCTGTCTCTTGAGATGGACGAAGATGTTGCATAAAAGTTGTGGACTCTGAAGAGTGAACACTAAAAACTCCCACACTTGTCTCTGGCCCTCAGAAATTCTCACAGATTTCCCCTTCCAGCCCTCCTTCCTCACCTACATAAAAGCTCTGACTCCTCCAGCGCTGCCTGTCTCCTCTCCTAAACATCTCCGGCACCTCCTGTGACACTCTATTACCTCTGTCTCCCAAAAACTCATTCAGCAGTTGCAGTGATTCTACTTAGGAAGAGTTACCAAGCCTTTAAACAATTGAGCCTTTGAAACTAAAACTGAACTGAAACAATTTCAGTCATACTCTGAAGAACTCAAGTGAAAACATTTATTAAACTCACTGCCCAGCTGACAAAGGTGGAAGATCTAGTAATGGCATTGAGCAGAAGCAACAATCGATCTTACAGACTCCTCAAAGTCCTCAAGTGAAAGTGAATGTCTCTGCAGGTTAAATCTAAGTCTTCTGGGTTTACTTTTCTCAGCAATCTTCCATGGACTCCTGAGAGATGTTTTCAAACGCTCACAGCTCCACTGATTCAGAATTATTGAAATGAAGGGAATTGAAATGAAATCACATAACTCTTCCCCAGCTTCTTTTGAAGTACAGATATAGAAAACTACCTATACCATTTGTTTCACATATTAAAAAGTCAATTTAACTCAGTAGAAATTGGTCAAGTAAAGTAATAGGCCAAAACTTGAAGAGAATGAGGGTGCGATTACTTTCTTGTTTGTAGCCTTGATGAAATAGGAATTCCAAAATTTTAAATTTTGAATTTTAGAATTTTAAAATTGCCGTCATCTCAGTTAATATTCACAATATTCTCAATTACCTGTGGGTTAGCAGTGAATTTTCATCATAAAGACATAACATAAAGTATATACAAAGTATGATGAAACGCCAAAAGAGCAAATATCAAAATACAGACAGAATGTCAAATAATATATATTTATTTAACAATATAAATTTATTTACCAATATATATTTATTTTCTGTGTCACTGGGTGACCCAAGCACTTTTCAGTAAAAACTCCATTCCAAGTAACTGCTCAAGGATTTTTTCAGTATTTTAAAAACACATAAGAGTTTCAAATTATTTCTATACTGCCATCAATGATTTTTTTTACTGCAGTGTTTTGTTTGTTAATTCCAGTGCTTTTCAACACACTTCATATATTTCCTTTAACTGTGAAGTATAAAACACTTTGAGACTAGGTTCCTTTCATCTATAATGAGCTATCCATATTTAGTAAAGATGGCAATGACAAAAGTAGTTCCATTTGAAAGCCTCCCAAAGGGGATGTGTTGGTAGCAAAAATTTGTATCCCTCTGTGCAAAATTACCACACCATGCTGTTAATGTGCTTGTTGAATGTTAATGTGCTTGCCATGGCAGGCAAGATGTGTAAAGACTTGCAGTCAGATAGTTTGCCCTGTTATGCTACTAAAGTTAAATAATGGTAAACAATACTCTTCGGTAGTATTATTGTTAAAGCATTAACTCCACAAGGCAGTTTTTTTTCTTGTACACTGATCTTTTATATAGTAAAAAATTTATTTTAGTACATCCCTGTCATTCATAGCCTTAAGCAAGGAGGTTTTTGGGAGCTGAGTTGTCCAATTGTTTTACTATGGCATCTCCTGGGGTAGTTTCCATTCATTTTTCTTAGTAGTCAATAAAAACCATGCATATTTATCCATACCCATTATTCATTGTATTTCCAAAATTATGCTTTAATATATAACTGCTTATTTAAACAGGTCAGATACACAGGCTCAAGACAAATTTAAGCCCATGAATACCACATTGAAGATGAAAGAGAAAAAGTAAATTAAATTTTGGGATGTTTATTATGATACATGCACTTCTTTGTGGTATTTCAAATGAAAATACATGTAGTCGGGACACCTGGAGCACCTTATTCTCTCATCATCCTGCTTTTGCACACACAGCTTCTCATCTTGTGGGTTAAATAGAACCTCCTCAAAAGCATCAGAAAGCTTTAAATTATTTTTTATATTATTTCTTAATGTGACTGAGGAATAATTTCAGTAATATGAGCAGTTCCACCAACAGTGGTTTATCAATCACGTTTCTGCCCTGGACTGAGATGTGGCACTTTTAAATGTCTAATGCCAATTGTACAACTATTCACTATGTCAGAAACCATAAAGGAAAATTCCATGTTTGTTCATATTGCTCTTCCTTCCAAGAAATGCTGTTCAGCTGAGCCCTGATGCTGATCTTGCCGAAGTACCAAGTTTAAGAGAACTTGTAGTACAATTAGGCTAAAAGATGATCTGAAGTGGAAAATAATGAACAACACGTTTAATTTGATTAAAAGTATGGAGTGAAAAAGGTGTGTGTCTTGTTTTCCATTAGAATTTAATGCACTTTACGGTGTATCTGCCCCTGCCCCCCTTTATTTTTTTTTCCAGAATGTAATTGGAAAAGCATTTAGCCTCAATTGTGCAAGCACATGAATACATGATCAATCAGGAACCTTCTTGATCCTGCTGAGGATGGAGTAAAACTGTATTTGTAATATTGTAAATTTCAGACATACATTTCATAAAGAAAATGTGAAAGAGACTGAAACAGGTATGATTGCTATTCAGGCATTATACAAAGTTGTTTTAAAAATTCTTAGCTTGTTATTGAAAGCATTAAAATACATCTATACTTTAAAGAGTTCCAGATTTCTCTGTTCAAATTCTCATATAAAAAATGCCCAAAGAATTGTCACTCACACTGGAAAAATATGTCTAATAGAGGCTTGAAGAGATTTGGTATTATTGAATATCATTATTAATGACTTTTGAATAGACAGTATAGTTCTTAGACTTCCAGATATAAGCAAGTTGGGATGGTTGGCATGCCTTTCGGAGGACAACATTATAAATGAAATTATATTGACAAATGTTGCAAGTAGCCTGAAACATAGGATTAAATTCAATGGGGAAAAGCAGAAAGCGCTACAGTTAAACAGAAATAAAGCTTCAGCGTGTGAAATGCCAATAACAGGAGAGCATCCAGAGGCTTTTTTAGTAAATCAGGACTGGTATGAGTCAGCAATGTCATACCGTCAAGAAAACAAACATCATGCTGGGATATATAAACAGAAGTCTCGTATGCAAGACACATGAAGTAATACTTCCACTCTACTCAGTATTCCCAGGGCCTCAACAGAAGTACTGTATCCAGTTTTTGGCACAGTATTGCAAGAAAGAGGAGAGGAGCCAAAGGAAAGCAACAAGAATAATCAGAAGTCTAGAAAAGACAACCGAGGGAAAGACTGACTGAAGAGGAGTTGTTTAGTCTATGGGAAAGATGACAGGCTGAAGGGACACTGGCAGTTTTCAAACCCAGGGAAGGCTGATGCAAAAGAGGAGGTTATAGCCTGTTCTCCCTGGCCATGGTATGTGACAAAGTAATGGTGTAAAATTCAGCTAGGGCTACCTTGACAAGTTTTCTTACTGATTGCCTATGTGGATAGAAAAGTTCTGAGACTGTGTAAGGAAGTGGTGGAGTCTCTAGAACTGGGATTGTTCAGTCTGCAGAAAAGAAGGCTCCAGAGTGACCTTACTGTACAGGCCTTTATGTACCCCTGCCCTAAAGGGGACACAAGAGCCAGAAAGGGACTCATACAAGTACATGTAGGGATAGAACAAGGTGGGGGTGTGTGTGTGTGTGTGGCTTTAAACTGAAAGAGTGCAGGGTTAGATTAGATATCAAGAAGAAATTCTTCACTGTGAGGCTGGTGGGACCCTGGCACAGAGAAGCTGTGGCTGCTCCATCCCAGGCAGTATTGAAGGCCAGGCTGGACCCGGCTTTGAGCAACTCGGTCTAGTAGAAGGCGACCCTCCCCATGGCAGGAGTGTTGGAAGGAGATGATGTTTAAGGAGCCTTCCAACCCAAACCATTCAGTGACTCTATTATCTGGCTGCCATAACTATGCATTTAGTTGCCATACGTAGCTGCCGTAGCAAAGCCCCGCGGCCTCCCCGGTCAGCCCCACACGGGCCGGGCCATAGCCCCGCCCCCGTCCCGCCCCCGTTGCTTGGTTACCGCGCGGGGCGTCACTGCGGGGCCCGAGCCATGGCGGCGTGCGGCCGACAGCCGGGCTGAACCATCTCCCCACCCTGTGGGGGCAGAAGTGGGTGTGTCCCGAAGCAGTGGCTGGACTTGTTGCTGTAGCTCGCGCCCGCAATTTACCCCTTTCCCCCCTTCCCTGGGCGCTGTCGTTGGTTTCGCCCCGCGCGGACCATAGCGACGGAGGGCGCACCGAAGGAAGATGGCGGTGCCTGTTACTCCTTTGCTGCGGGCTTCGTGAGCGCGGCGCTCGCTCTTCCCCTTGTCCCGTCCTCGCTCCTGCACCCGGCTCCTCCTGGCTGCTCTCAGCCTCTTCTTTCTCGCCGGGGCAGT
>VXBB01004271.1:2096262-2145140 GCA_013399915.1 Illadopsis cleaveri
GGGCAGTAGAGATCATGTCGGACTCGGAGGAGGAGGAGAGTCCGGACCGCCAGCTTAAGCTGGTGGTGCTGGGGGACGGCACCACTGGCAAGGTCAGTGCCGGCCCCGCCGACAGCTCCTCTCCCTCGCCGCGGTGCCCCGCGCCCCTTCCCGGCCTTCCCCCTCACGCTGTCCCTGGCTCCGCTGCTGAGGAGGGAGCAGCCCGCGGCGGCTTCCAGTCTGTCGCGCCGTCTCTGTCGCGATACCTGGCTGGCTGCTCCCCCTCGGCTCCAGGCCCTGCACGGGACACGCGGGCGCTTCCCGCCGGTATCCGCGCCGTGCCCGGCAGCCAACCCCTCTGACGGGGCGTCCGCACCCGAGGAGGTATTGTCAACAAATAGACGTACACGACTGTGATCCAATTTTCTTGAGCCGTTAGGAAAGGAGCGGCGAGTAACGTAATTCCTGTGGCGCTGACGGAGTTTCTCGCTGATCCCCGTGCGCTGCCGATGGTGCGCTGGAGGTTGGAGTTGCTCGGCTGGAGCTGCTGGAATAGCCCAAAGTCGTTCTCGGGGGCAGCAGTGCCCCGGGCGTGGAGGGCTGGGGTCGCGGCTCCCCTCCAAAGGGACGAGCAGGGAAGGTCGCTTAGCTGGGTCTGCAGGCGCCCTTCGGATACAGAGCCAGCAATCTCCCGAGCTGGATAGAACAGTTTGCATCTAGTGGTGTTACTTTTCCAGAGTTTGGAAAGGCAGTGCTGGATCTGTTTCGTTTTCGTTTGTAACTTTTATGTCTTTGGGTTTTTACACCTGTCTGTAATCACCTTAATGAAATCCTGTTTGTAAAAGTTTATCTATGAACAATAATCAAACAAAAATCAAAACAAGCAAACAATAATCCAACAAATTTCTCTTTGTAAAAGAGAAATTCTGACAAGGAGAAACCAAAGAAGGCAAAAGAGAGGCTGCATTCTTAACTGTTTAAAATAGTCACTGTTCTTAACAGTACACTTGAGCATATCTGTTGTCATATGTAGCCTGTATAATTTTGTGAGATACACCTAAAAATAGTGAATTTATTGTATACTTGAAGTGTACAGTATTTTCCTCTGTCGTTAACTTTTGAAACTGTGAGGAGAAGAAGTTCTGCTTGCTTCAGAGTTCATATGAAAAATGGAAATGTTCTTAGAAGTGGTTTAAATGAACTGCCTTACATTAATAGGAATGTGCTCTTAGTGAAAGTACATGTGGTTTTGCTCACTTACTTATTCAGAGCTCTATAAAGAAACAAAACTTTTTTTTTTGTCTCCAGTGATTCTGAACCCAGTCTGAGGTGGTATTGTGTTCATCTGAGAGAGTAGATGGGCAATTCCAACCAGCTGTGTGCTGAGAGCATAATAAATGCACAGCATTGAGGGCTGAAGTGCTGCTTCATGGGTAGCAGCATTTCCCAGGAGTGTTCCATTCAAACTGAAGAATCCTTTCACTACTGCTGTTGAGCAGCTTGTGGCAAGACCTCTCACCAAACATGAATTTTCAAGCATTCTCAAGTTTTGATGTATATTTCTGTTGGTTCTTACCTCTCTCACAGGAGCTGCCACTCACTGCATCTCCTGCTGACTCTAGGAACCTCACTCTTCCATGGCAGGTTATTGGGCATGAGCAGCAGCAATACTCTGGTGGGCTGCTTTTCCTCCTGTCCCCCCTAGATGATGCTGTAATAGAAGCTCCTTCCCACCATCCCAATGGCTTGGCAGCACACACAGATTTATTGTAAGGTCTTGTAGAAATAAAGAAGCAATTGGGTCATGGAATGTAAAGGATAAATGTAAGTGCTATTTCAAGCACCTCAGAAGACTAAATTGTTGAGGTTCCACTCTTTTGTTGTCTACTCGTTCCGCTTACTTGTTGAAACCTGTGTATGTCTATGTGTTTTCAACTCTTAATTGCCTGGCTCTCACATCTGGTTCACAGCTGGTCTTTACACACATGCATGCTTAACTCTTTTTTACTGTGCAAGGTGTTGGTTTTTCTCTTCCTCTGTCACTTGGGATCATGAGACAGGAGGCATGTAGAAAATGATGGGATATATCTGAAATGCTCTATCTTGTGTTTAGTGTGAGGTGTTCACCTTTGGCTTCTTTTGCTCCCTCTTTAAAAAAAATGTTGTGGGTCAGGTAGAAACTGGCTGTTTTCCTCACCCATTGTTTAGAAGCAGTGTGACTTGGGTTCTGTGCAAGGATTGGTAGCAGCTTAAAAACAAACCAGTGTTAGTTCAAGCTAAAGGTGCACTAGCTAGGAGTTGCTTTATCTGTGAGGCAAGGCAGGGATGCTGTGCTTCTGTTAGTTTGAGGTTGTTGAATTGGCTAATTGGATACTTAGAATTTTAAGGGTAGCAATAAGCACTGCTGGAGCAAACTCAAATAGAGAAGAGTAAAAGTGGAAGAAAGCTTAAGAGAGGTGAGACGGAGGAAGAAAACTTAAGGGAGGTGAGACAGAGTAGAATCTGTAAAACTCTTAGAGTAAAAAAGAGATGGTAAGGTAATGGTGAACTGTGGAAAAGCAAATTGAGGGAAGCAAGACTGGTTAGTCAGAAGATTAGAGAGAATTATTTTAATGAACTAGACAAACTAGGAAAACAATCTAAAAAATCTAAAAAGCAATCAGAAGTGAGGACAATCTGAGATGAAAAAAACCATCAATTAGTAATAGCAGTTTGCTCTTTGATTTTGGGTATAGGAAGGACATATATACACACAGCAGCCTTATGTGTGTAGGTTCTAAATCAACCCACTCTTCCTGAGCCAAAATGATTTTCCATTAAAATAAACCAGCATTACTACTATGGGTTGAAAAAAAAAAAAAAAAAGATGTTATGATCCAGATATTTCTACTCCTTTTGTGCATAGATTGCCTTAATACTGAAGTATACAAGGATATTAACTTGAGATAGAATACCATGATTTGCAACTGCTGAAAAAGGTTTTGGGCCTCTGGAAGCAAATCTCAGAACTGTTAATGGGAACGGAGGTTGTGAAAAATAGGTGTGCTGAGGTTCTATTTATTTGCTATCTGTTGTAGCTGGGACTAAAGTACAGTAGCAGAAACATCCTATCTTTTACTTCTGTAACAATGGATAATGAAAAAGAATAAATGCTCAAGCTGGTATGGAAGTTTGCAGGAGCAAACATAGGCTGGCATAAACATAGGAGAACGTGGGCCTCCTTTCTTTTCTGTGTCCTGCTTACTTTAGGATTTTTTACAATACCAGATTTTTAAGCATTGTGCCAATTCTCAATTGTCTTGTTACACTTGGGCTCAAAAACTTCATTGATGGTGACAAAATATTGTTGTCACTGTTGAGTCTTGCAAATGGAAAATTGAATGAAATGTGCTGTGCAGATTGGCTCAGCTGCATCAAATAGACCTATGTCAAATGTCAAGAAGTTATGATAATTTTCTTTTTTTCAGTGAACAAAGTTGCATTAGTCTTAGAGTGGGATGGAAGGAGATTAGAGTGGGATGGAAGGAGATCAGCATGGACAGTTATGTGTTTTTATGGTAAAGCCTTTCATTATTTAGCCTAGTGTCTGTTTTAATTTTGTTTGTCTTAAAATTCTTGTCAGTGGGATAGAACATGACTGAGTGATGACTGTAGCTGTGCTTGAATAATGGCATTGATGTTGTAGAAGGGAGTAAGGGAAGACATAGATACCTCTGGTTTTTGGAAAGTAGATTTTCATTTAGTGGCTAAAATTCGTGTGTCCATGGAAATTCACGACTTCAGAACTATGTGCTTGCCTCTAATTGAAATTTGGGTTTAGTTTTCTTTCTTACAACTACAATGCGACACTTTGGCACTGCTTTCTCAAAACTTAGTTCTATAGGATTTTACTCAAAGATTTGTCATTTGGTGGGGTTTTCCCTACACGTTTCTGGTTGCCCTGGTAAGTAGTCACTGTTAAAGCTGGCTATCATTGCTTGTTCTGTTTGACTTTCAATTTATTGACCTTCTAGTTTATTTCATAGATATTTTTTGCTTTTTTCTCTCTTTACTCATTATGTAGGTGTTTAGGAACAGCATGTCAGCAGTTTATACTGAATTGTTGACATTGAAAAATAGAAGCAAGAAACTGTCATGCCTTCCATGTGAGGTTAAATTACATCTTTGCTTCTTTCAAAAAAACCTTCCCAATTATCCTATTGTATTTTGAACTTAGAATACTGTACTTTTTTTTTTATTTACTGCTATCTTGGTTGCTGTACTTTAGAGCTCGAAGACATTTTTGTGTTTTTAACAGGGGGTTTTTAACATCAACCTTCAAAAGAGTATTGATATTTAGAATAGGATGTCGACATTCACGTGGAAGTATTTAAAGCAAGTGTGTGAACCTTCCAAACTGATGGATTTTTTGCTGGAAATTCTGCCCTGCAAGCTGGTGGCGTGGTTGTCTTTGTAGAGAGGCAAAGAAACAAGGCCTTCGTGCACCGTACTGTTCTCTGACCCTGACATTAAGGGGTGGAATTGTATGGAATGCAACCTTTCTAAAAAATGGTCACTGATTACTTATTTATTTTTACAACTACAGTTCTGCTGAACCATTATTTAACTCCCATTAATTCTTATATAGATTGTATTCAGCATATCCTCAGGTAAAACTCTTGAGCAAAATCTTTTCTGGCAAGCACGACAGCGAACACTTCTGGGATTTGAAGGGAGTATTTCCATTATAGAGGTACTTGAATATGCATTGACACAACTTCTTTGTTTATTGTTATAAAGAAGTTTGAACTGTTGCTCTTAGCATTTTGTGGATAAATGCTTGTTTTGTGAATAAATAGAAGACCCTAGACTGGTAATCCAACACCTTCCTTGAGCTCTAATGTTTATTAGGAAAAAATTTAAGAAGGAGTTAGTCCATGATTTTGTGCTATAAATTCCTTTGCATTCAAGAGCACAGTGGAGAAAAACTGTTTAAGAGGACTTGCCATGCTGTTGATTACTTGCTGCTCTTCTAGGTTGGCTGTTAATTGAATGTGTGTCGTTTATTTTTACTAACACCCCTAGGAGTCCTCAGGGAATATTGACTGTCACAGAATGATAAACTAGGATTTACTGAGCATTTAAAACAAGAAGGGAGTGGTTACTTATTTAATGAGAGTCTAAATAAGTGTGTTGAAGAATATAGACTACTGTGATATAGTCAGATGATACTTTTTACTCTAGGCACTTGTTACTTTTCCAAAAAGGAAAATTTCAAGAAGACTGAATGGTGTATTCCTGCAGTTGTCTTATTCTCATCTACATCTTTAAGGTCATGATAGATTAATGCCATTGTGATCTTGACATGCTAACTGTTGGGATTGAATGGATCAGTTCTGCTGACTTTTTCAATACTGTACTCTGAATCTGTGTTGAATTTTATTTTGTGTGTGTTATTAATATTACTGTCACATAGCTGAAGGCAGAAGAATCTTCTCATGATTCATCCTCTGTGATCTTCCCCCTTTCCACAGAGTTATAAATATATAAGCATACTCATGCTATTTCTAGTTTACTTGCTTTTTTCCCCATTTGTATTTTTATTTTTAATCCTCTTGGGGCTTGAGTTCAGTGAAGTAGATGAAAATGTTGCCATAGGCTAACACTGACTTTTTGGATTGTTTCCTAAACGTATCTTCTAATATCAAAATATCATTCTCTGTATATATGGCAGTTATAGGAATATAAGTATAATATAGAAACATGAAAACGGTAAATCTTGTTTTATTTACTAAATGGGAAATCTAATAGTTGAATAAATGTTTGTCTATTCGTACTAGAGTGTTAATGCTGGAGCTCTGGTGATCACGTTTTAATGTAAAAAAAGGTTTTTATTTTTCTGTGTGCATTTGACATTAGCCTAATTTAGATCTTTGTTATAAGCTTCTATTCATGGACCTTGCCTGTTCTCATACTTCAGAATTATTGGCATTATTTTGCTCTTGCATTTTTGACTAAATCTGCTCTTAACAGCATCTGATAACAAACAGTTGGTGTGACTCATCTTTTCAGGTCTTGATGAATGGAAATTTGGCAAGAAAAAATCCTTCTGGCCTGTTTTGAGTTTTCTCAAGACTGTATAAGGGTTTTGTGAACCTCTTAGTATGTTTCCTTCTCTATATAAGTAAATAAATATTTAGATTATTTTTTCTGTAGTTAATTTGTATTTTTATTTACAAATGTCATGCCAACAAGAGATTTTTAAGTGTACACTAATTTGATGTTGGTTGTGTTTTATAATTTTTAATATTTAGGGTTTTTTTCACATTACAAACTTTTGTATTATTTTTGATTGTACCACTGTTTTCTCATTTACTTTTTTTTTGTGGGCCTCCTTTCTTTTCTTTCTTTCTTTCTTTCCCTTTCCTCCTCCACTCTTTCTTTTTTTTTTTTTGGTCTTGAAAGGAGACCTTAAATTGCTACTTAATTGCTACTGACAGAATACAAATGCCTTGCTTCAGTAGTTTGCCTAGGTTAGTTGTGTATCCTTTCAGCCATATATAGTAAAAGCTTATTATTAGGTCAACAGTGTATTGGTTTGCATTCATAAATCCACAGGGTACCAATTGAAGAAATAAATTTTCAAAGTTCTGCTGAAAAGAATGATTCTGTAAATGTGCATTCTTTATATGAGTTTAACTTTTCTATGTGCAAGAAAGTGCTCTTCTCGTGTTAGGGTTCCTGTAATCCCTGATCCTGAAGCTGATGAACAGTGGCAGAAATCTTGCCACGCTTAGGAGCCCTCTGTGGGATTGTGCACTGTGCGGGTCTCTATTCCCTCTCAGAAAGTTGGTCTGGGATCATGATGTTCTTCACCAGGGGAAGACCCTTGTTTTGGAAATGAATGCCTTTTAAAAATACTAAGATCTTCAGGTACAGAGAGTGTCACCTAAATTTATGTCAGTTTGAGCATACTAATGATACCTTCTTCAAATCAGTGTAATATTTTGGAATAGGACTGTTACAGTATTTTTGAAATCAAAACAAATATGCACTTTGCTTCTTTTTGCATAAATTAGTAGCCTTTGCCACCTCCTGTTATTATGTTGAAACTGACTGGAGTGCTTGTCAATCCAAATCCATGAACACTGTTGGCATTCACTGATTTAAAAAATGCTTAACTGTATTTCATACTTCTGGGTTAACATAAAGTTTGTTGCTGTTAAAAATGACAACTTAATTTGATACTGTTCTGTTTCAGACATCCTTAGCTACGCGTTTTGCTCAAGAAACGTTTGGAAAACAGTACAAACAAACCATAGGACTGGACTTCTTCTTGAAAAGAATATTACTGCCAGGTAAGAGAATAAAAGCTAACACTGAAAGGTTGGGTGGCAGCAAGACTTGCAGAAACAGATTCTTCGGAGTAATGTGTACTAAATTAGCTTAGTGCAGTGATTTTTATGGCAAAGTAAATTAGGTGTTCGGAGGATATTTTGTTCCTACGTTCTTGCTAAGTGTCAAAGAGTTATGCATTTGCAACTTACATCCCTAAGTAAAACACTGAATTCAAATAAAAAAAATGCTATCTGTATTGGTGAATTTTATTATCCCTGCTTGAGTGCATTCACTTTCCATGTGGATAGTGTAACACACAACAAAGAAATGGAACTTTAAACATATTAATTGAAAAAGTCTATGTGTTTTGATAGAAATATATATATATTTTAATTAAATACACAACTCATATTTGAGTTGTGTGAAAGAAGCATAATGCAGCTATGGACTCGCAGTGCTCTAATATATGAATGCTGTTTTATGCAAGGCAGCATGAAATTGCTGGCATTTAATAGACCACTAAAATTTAGGGTCCCTTGGCACTCATAAAAATACAGTTTGAGCATTCAAGATGTTTCACTTCACGATGGCAAGGAAACTATTTAGATGCCTGTTGAGCACACTGCATGGAAAATGCGAAGAAATAATTAAAAAAGAATAATTGCTGGTTAAGTTTGTCTCTGAACAATTGGGGTTTAAGATATGTCTTTTCGCTGATTTGTGTGTGCTCATATTTAATAAAAACATTAATTTAATTTAATTATTATATTATTTAATTAAAAAAATTACTTCTGGATTCAGAAATCAGAAGTTAGAAAAAGTATGTGTAATTATTAAAAAGTGTAGTGAGATCTGCTAAGGTTGATGCAAGTTCTGTAATTCTGTCTTCTTGTGAAGGGTGGGAAGCAAACCCAGAAATTAAGGATTTTATCTGTAACCTGAAGTTATAAGAAAATATGTGCAGTTCTTAAACTTCTTTTTAAAAAAATTGTATTGCAAATAATTTCTTGATTATGTTTATATATTTTCTTAAGTGAAACAAAATAATCTTTCCAGACTATTCCTGTGTTCACTATTTTGGTTTGGCCATTTCGATGTACTTCTTTAGTATTTAGTATGTACCTTTTTTAGTAGAGTGGTAAAGTACAAAATTCCAGTACTTATTTCTCCATAAAATCAACAGAATAATTTTTTTATTGTCCTGCTCCTGCCTCTAAAAATACCAGTGTGTATAGTACTTAACAGCAGTACTTGCAAGTGGAATGTGTACACAAATCACGCAGTGTGCATGCTGAGAACTTGTATTTTGCAAGTTTTTTTTCCAGCTGTTAAGCATACAGATGCTATTAGTATATTGCTGGGATTATAAATATTCTTGTTGAGTAGAAAATTTGGAAAATTATCAACTATTGCTTCATTCATTTTTGTTCATAGTTTATTTTGTGTGTGAATTTCATTCATTCATGGTTTATTTTGTAATAAAATCAGAATGCAGGTAAAAATAGCACCAAAAAGTCTGTACATCTGTTTTCCTCAAAACAGCACCATTTGTATTCATATGCAGGAAGAAACATTTTTCTGTAGGTTGTCATTCTGTTTTTTCCTAAGCCTATATATATGTTTAGGTATATATGGCTCTCTATTTTATAGGTAAAGTGGGCTAGTCGTGGGGAGGGAGAAGGAGGTAACATTTCTAAATACTGGAATGGGAAGCATTACTTTAGTAAGTGGATTTTTCTAATTTCTTTATTGGTTCTGGGTTTGCAGAGCTGATATGTTTACTTGAAAGGTGAATTCATACCACTGCACAGAAATTATGTGTGTATCAGTAGGAAAAAAAGACTTGATTTCTCTTATTCAGTAGGACAATTGCTGAACAACTATGGTTCAGTAGTTGATTTTTTTTCTTCTCCAGTGTAAGCAAAGATTCCAGAAATTAAAGTTACGGATTTCTAGAATTGCACAGAAGTTTACATTAGGCCACATTGTAATACATTACAACTTATAAAATAAACTGTTGTTTTTCTGTTGGTATTTTTTTTTCTTTTTTAAGATAAAAGTGGCATTTTTCTTCAGTCATTTTTAGTGACTAATGCAGTTTTGGAGTGAAAAGAGTAAATATTTTGCATGGTAAAACAATACCGTTTAATACAAATCAGAAATCCTTTGATAAATTTTGAACAATGTGTTCAACATTGTTCAACATGACAAATTCACTTCATGCAGTTTGTTCAAAATACTTTTTTTTTTAAGTGCAGATCAGTTTCATTATATTTTTTGATGCAGAATCTTGTATAGTCTGGATGCAACCATGGTGTAGATTTTAGTGTTTAAATGGTGCTTGTCAGAGGTCTGCTGATAGAGACTCTTTAAGAGCCATAGTTGTATACTTTTTGGGAGGTTGTGGGTGCAGTTCAGTAAACAGGGTTCTTCTGTTAAAAGGATTTTTTAAAAGTTGTTGGTGTAAAAAGCAGTCAGACTTGTGTTTTTAGTTCCATCTTGTCTGTGCAGCACTTTAAGTAAGGTTAACCAGTACACCGAGTGTTCTCCTGCAGGGTCACTGCTGCAGCAGGCCCCTGGCTTCAGTTCATACCAGAAGCAATCTACACACCTGCCCTGTGCTGCCTCACGGATTTCAGCTTTGCACTTGTGTGCGTTTTCTACAGAGTAAAGAAGTGCTAGTGTTTCTTTGTTCCTTATTAGTGCATTGCACGTTATTTTGATGGGATTCTTCAGTTATTTTTATTAGTGTGTTAAGACTGTTTCTAAGAATTGTCTTATTACGCATAGTTTCTTTTTGTTTTGTTGTAAGTCTTTAGTTTTTATGCTCCTGTTAAATTGAAAAAAAAAAGATTTTAAACTTTTTGCAGAAAACTTCGTGTGCTGCTATCCTGGTTTTTAATGATATACTTGCTTGGTCAATTGCCTGCAGTTTTTCCTTTTGTCAGAATAATCCTAACATCCTTCTTTCTCCTCCAGAATCAACCTGAAGACAAAGCAAATATTACAGAACCTAACTGAAAAATAGGGAAAATGAAGCATTTTGCACAGGAGATGATCATCATGAATTTCATAATTAGTGAGGTCCTAATTAGGGAGGAGTTCACCTTAAATGAACATGCCAATCTTTTTTTTTTCCCTGTTTCTTTTTTCTGTTGTTAATGAAGCACAGTAAATAATTTGTAATAGATTTTTCAGTTGGGCGTTCACAGTTAGACTAGTTAATGTAACTTACTGCACCAAAATTTCTCAAGTCATTCCATGCAGTTATTCTGATACTAAGGCCAGTATGCTGTGTGTAATTATTTCTTTAGGAGGAAAAATCAAGGTGAAACTTTTTAGAGCACTTGAAACAAAATTGGGCATCTGAAAATTACTGAGTTTGAAAGTGATAATATTTATAAAGATTTTTCTTTTTTTTCTCAAAATAGCTGACATGAATGACACGGTGACTTTCCTGCAGAATACATAGGGTTAGAATACTGTAGCATGGTGAGCCTTTGAGCCTGCAGAGTTTGTTTACCTACTGAAGATGTATAGTCTTTTCAGACTGTGAATGCACCAGTTTATCCATGCCAGATCCTTTATGGAAGACTTTCCTGCATTGCTTTCCATCATTTATGTTCTAAGTTTTAAAAATAATTAATTAATTAATGTATGGTATATGAACTATCAAAACAAGTAAGCTTTTTGTTGATCATAAAAGGTTGCCTTTATTGAACTAGGGTGTTTATGATGTGTTTTCTAAGCTCCATGTAGAAATTCTCTTGGTATTACATAAAATTCAGTGTAGCTTAATAGTACTGTTTCACATTCATCTCTGTATTTTTGATACCAAGGTAGTAGTTTTGGGAATCTGCTCTTTTAACCAGATTAAAGCAAGGTGCATTATAAAAATATAATGTGGTATATATAATACCACGAGTAGCATATCTTCAGCTATATAATTATAATTTGATGGTTATTTTCACCTGGTGCTGTGATACATTTCCATGGTGCACATCCCCTTGTGTAACCAATGCGAGTTATAAATTTACAGCTGAATGGATCAGATGGTGTAAAATCAAATTGTCAACTACATAAAATAGTTGAAGTAAGAACATACCTTTCTTAGCAAGCCAAAATAATGTGTTCATTTTCACTCGATTTGCAATTGTTCTGATGTGAATTTGTTGCATTTTTTTAAATCCAGGAGTAAAAATTAATAGACAGTTGTGATTATCTGTGAGTATGTAGAATTTGTATTAACATGTAGGTGTCATGTGAGTTGTATGTGGATTAGAAAAAATTTTGTCAGTTCTTACTCTGCTAGAGTTTGGTGCTCCCAGGTAATCAGTACAGTTCTGAAAATAGTTCTTACCATGCAAAATGTGAGAAATTATACTCTAATATATTAGTATGTATATGGTAGCATACATTTCCCTGTGTATTTCTGCTCTGTGAGTTTCTGAGTTGTCTTGCAGAATATGTATGATTTGTAGGATATTAACTATTCTGTATTTACACTCATTTTTTGTTAGTTTTGTTTTTAAAAACCTGTTAACAATTTCAACGTAGCTTAAAAATGGTTTAGAGTAGAAAGGAAGGTCTGTTCTTGGTGTAGATTCTTTGAAGATGAAATTATGTAAATCATGTCCAATTTAGCATCATGCCTTAAGGTGGTGAATGGAGGAAGTAATCATAGTGTGTATCCTCAACTTAGGTGTGTGTCAGTATTTCCATTTTTTTGCTCTGTTAGCGATATCATTCTGTAACTGTATACTACTATCAGCATCACTACCAAATTGAAGTTACGAAGATTTTCCTTGCTTCTTGATCCATAAGGAGGATTAGGAGAGGGGTGAGGCAGGGATACAGAGTATGAAATAATGTGGGTAAGTTGGCATTAATTGTGTTACCTTTCTGTTCCAAGTACCAGGCTGTAAGAACATTTTTTGTGAAGTTTTACGTGTTTTTCAGTGAAAATTATATGTTATATAATTTCTAGTCAGGACTGTTACACTTCATGCAGTTAGAATTATTTTCTGTTAATATTAGATACATTAGTAACTAGCTGTAGTTTTACTGTATTTTAATGACTTAGCTGGACTCAAATGGCTTTTTTCCCAGATTATACAATCATTTTTATTTTGAAATTTAATTAGTCTTGTATACTTGTTAAAAGCTATTGTTGTTGAATCTGTTTGTATCTAAATTTTCCAGGTTACACAATATCTGTATAATTTTTTTTCCAGGAAATTTGAATGTTACTCTTCAAGTGTGGGATGTAGGGGGACAAACGATAGGAGGCAAAATGCTGGATAAATATATTTATGGAGCTCAGGTACAGTATAAATGCTGATAATTGTATCTATAGCAATGATATAAAATTATTTGAAGCTTTGTTCTTAAAACTATACATACATACATTATATATAGTTTTTAGTTGATTGTTTCATAAATCTCAAAAATGTTCA
The DNA here is from genome assembly GCA_013399915.1 of Illadopsis cleaveri. Classification (NCBI taxonomy): domain Eukaryota; kingdom Metazoa; phylum Chordata; class Aves; order Passeriformes; family Timaliidae; genus Illadopsis; species Illadopsis cleaveri. The sequence goes on from VXBB01004271.1 coordinate 2,109,015, forward strand.
ATGTCTGTTCAATCTAAACTTAATTGATATTAATACGCTGCTTTAATTTTGGTGTGTAGCTAATTTTTTAGAGCTGACATAAAAAGCAAAGCAAGTGTGTGCATTTATAGAACTGAATAACTCCCAAGAACAGATGGTTGTTTCCAGGCTTTGTGTCTTGAGTTAAGAAAAGCAATCACAGTAAACAGTAAAGGCTATTTGGATATCCACATGGTAGATAGAGTGGCTGCTTTCAGAACAGCTGCCTCCTGGGGGGACAAGGTAGAAGGAGGAAATTAAGAGCAATCCTACACCATTAAACTCATACATGCAACTGGGGTTATAAGAGGGCAAACAAAAGGAGACAACCAGGTAGCTAAATATTTTTGCAGAACTCCTGTCCAATGAAAATTAAGTTTATCTTCAGGTTAACTAAGCAACTTCAAGTGGATGGTAGGATTAAGAGCTAAGTATTGTTACTATATCTTGAGTTGTGAGATCATTTAGGAGGATGTATTATAAATGCCAAACTTCTTAGCAGGAGTGATCCTAAAATGTACTCTGTTCCTTAATTTGGAGTTTGTAATGAGAACAATAGGCATAACATGTGCTATTAGATAATGTTATATAACACAGGAATGGCTAATGAAAGAGATTGTGATTTATTAGTTAATTGGATAAAGAGAAACTTGTCAGTGTACCATTTTGTCACTTTCAAAAAGTCAATGTTTTTAGCTTTTGCATCTGTTTTATGGCATTTTTTTTAAAATAAAAAACGATTTGCTGATCTGTTACAGATCTACCTAGCAATAGGAGAATGTGGCTTCCATGACAGAGGGAATTTGATTGATCACAAATTGTTGCCATATGTCCAAAGTAAATTTAATGAAGGAAATAAAAGGCTATTAGCTTTGTCTGTATTGAATTTGGTGATAAACTTAGGAGTTTCTTACCAAAAATAGCAGGTCAAAAAGTTAATGCCAGTGCCCAGAAGTGCATAAACAGTTGATATGAATAAGACTAAAGTTTGATTTTTTTTTTAGTCATTCAGTACACATTAACGAAAACCCCCTATGGCCAATCTCTTTGTCTTTAATCTTCCCCCAGTCTTCATTTTAACCCTAATTTTTTTAATGGACTAGTGATTTTTCTTTCCCAGTGTTGGCATGTATTCCCAGTGTCTGTGAGAGGCTTCTTATAATCAAAGTTGAGTTCTAGCACACTTTCTATTGGCCTTGTAACAGTGCCTGTTAAAGATGCATAAAACTGTCTCTAATTTCATCTATTCATGAAATGCCATGAATAGTTTGGAAAGGCACTACTTTCAGCTTATTTCTAGGTTTATTTCTATAATCTTATTTCATGTTGAACATCTGTAGCTTTTTATAAGAAAAAGAGGAAAGTAAAAGTAGAACAAGTAGGAGTATTTCTAAAGGAAAATCCTTTAAATATGGATAATAATTCCCATGAATGGACAACAAAACAGCAAAAAAGTAATTAGGAAGAGGTAGCATGGAGCTGGCGAGAGTAAAATTTGCATAGCCAACTTGATTGCTGTCTGTGGTTCGATGTGGAGAGAAGAGCAGTGGCTGTAATTTATCTTCACTTCAGCAGGGCCTTTGACATAACCTCCCATAATAATATTGCAGTATGTAGAGATGCAGATGGAATGGGTAGACCATAAATTTACTGAAAATCTGAATGGATGGCTGGATTTAAAGGACTGTAGTTCAATGTCTTACTGTTGCCTGATTATATGTTTTATTTCTTAAGGGTTGGTACTGGGATTGTGTCCTTTAGTAACTCTTTTAACAATGGAACAAAACATTGTTTGTAAGTTTATGAATAGCACCAAACTGGGGAGGAATGGTCGCTGTGCTGGAGAGTAGAGCTGCTACTGAGAGAGACCATGACCAACTGAAGGAGTGGGCCAACAGAAACCTTGTGGCTTTTGGCTGATGACAGATGCCAAGTCCTGCACCTGGTACAGAACAATCTTATGCAGCTGGGAATCAGCTGGACAGTGTGCAGTGAAGGGCCACAAAGGTAATTAATGATCTAGAGCATCTCTCCTATGAGGAAAGGCTGAGAGAGCTGTGACTGTTCAGCCTGGAGAATAGAAGGAAGGATTCAAGGAAGAGAGAACCAGGCATTTTTCTGTAGTGTCTGTTGACAGGACCAGAGCAATGGACACAAACTGAAACAGAGGGGATTCCTTCTGAACACCCGGAAGCATGTTTTCTACTGTGAGGATGTCTGAGAACTGGCACAAGGTGACCAGAGAGGTTGTTGAGTCTCCATCCTCAGAGGTAATCAAAAGCCATCTGGACATGGTTCTGGGCACTGCTTGAGTGGTTTGAGTGACACTGCTTGAACAGGAGCATTGAACCAAATGAGTTCTAGAGGTCCCTTCCAACCTCAGTCACCTGTGAAATTGCTTTGGAGGAAAAAGCTCTTGGATGAATGTCTTATTGAGGTGAAAACCAGTTGAATAAGAGTTTGCAATGCACCTTTGCAACTGTAAAAGCTAATTAAGTACTGAGCTGTGTTAATAAGAATGAAGTAGTTAAATCAAGGAAAGTGAATATCATGCTGTCTGTCTGACATTTTTGAGGTGACATTTGGAGTACTGTGTTCAGTTTGGTGTTCCCCAGTGCAAGAAAGCCTTTAAATTACGGAAATAACTTGAGTGAAGGTTGCTACAAAAACCCGATATGTGCCGATGATTTGTTGCACTTGGTCAGTGTGTATGGTGCAGCTGGGATTTCAGACATCTTGTTTATAAAGTACACAAGCTGTACAGATAGAGATAAAGCAGATGATTTGGATCTGTTGCTGAAATTTGGTTCATCTCTGTATTCTTCAAATCTAAATAATTTAGATCTAAAGTATATGTGTTTTTAGCATACCTACAGTAGGTGTTATGCATCTATCCAGTATTTGCAGATGCCCACAGCCTAATTTCCATCTATTTGATCATTGAGAGATTCAGAAATCATGTGTCTGAATTCTTATTTTTGTGCTCAGAAACCTATGTGTATGGTAGGCTGACTTCTAAAATCCAAGGCCAGCTGGAGATAGAAGTTTAGAGAATCTACAGCAACTGAAAAGATTATGGTCTACAGTTCACGTGATCTTGGTTGAAATTTGATCAGGATATCAAGAAGAGTAAGTGAGGCATCCATCTATACCTCACTGCAAAAACTCACCACTGGAGGTTTCCTTTTCTCTAGTGAGAGCTGAATCAATTCTCTGGGATAGATCTTTTGGTTAGGTTGCTGTTAAGATGCCATATTTTGATTGAGATCCCCTATTTCTTGTGCCATGTTTTAGAATAAGAATGGCAGATTTGAGCATCAGAACTTGCATAATTTGCTTGCATGGTTGCAGTTAGAGAAATTGCAATTTACTTGCTGTCTTGAAGCAGTTGCTTTCCTCCTGCTCATTTTTCTTTGATGTTGTTCATTCAGAACAGTGTAGTGGCTGCATCCCATCTTGGTAGCTGAATTTCAGTGTTGAGGCAGAAGAACTCTGCAAGCTGTGGGAAAAAAGAGCTCTTTGTTCTCTAAATAAAAGATACTAATAATCAACACCAACTGAAAGCTGTTTAAAACTACCACATTTATCTCAAAATTGAGGGATGCTGAGAGTGATTGTGTAGTCAGTTGCCCACAGCTGTACTGATAGAGAGTAAATCATTCAATTATGGCAACTTCATCACTTAATCACATGTATCTGAGTGCCCACATCCTCAGTATCAGCCATGACAGCAGTGGTTAAGCATGTGTGGACTGTAAGCTGCTTTTGTTTGCAAAAAACTCTGTTTTCATCTGCACATTTCTGCAACAATTAAGTTTCTCTTTACTAAATTAATATTCTGTGACTAGAAAAATAATCTAGAACTTTGGCCTGGCTTATTTTATAATAATAATAGTAATAATAATAATGAAAATTTGAAAGTTAATTTAGTTCCTTGGTGCAAAAGTCAGTCATAGGATGAGGGTAGCTGCAGATAAATGAAGAAGAAAATGTACGTTTTTAATTACGGTTCTCTCTAGCTTCCTTTTATTGTGACAAATCTTGACATAAACTTGGCATCTCTTAAATTTTGATTATCAGTGCAAATATATTGCCTGGTTACAGCATTTCCATACTAGCAGCTCAATTCTGAAATAACATTGCTGCTGTTTGTGTGGTAAATCTTTCAGAACCACTCCCATATCTTACCTGTAGTTACTGCCCCTACCCACACATCTAGTTTAAATTATCTTTAAGATCTGGCATATGCTACATCATAAATTGGCTTGTTAATAGGAGTACTGCAGACTCTGCCTTCTCCAGGGAGCAGCAAATAATTTCTGCAATATTCTCAGTTTCCAGTGGCCTATTTTTGAAAATGCTCTGTAATTCCAAAACAAAAAGCGCTCACATATGCACTAATGTAGGCAAAATATCTCTCTTACTAGAGTGCAATTATGCAAGCAGGGACTATTTGCCACATTGCTGGAGACTAGAGAATAAATGTGCTTTTCTTGGCATGTCCTCTACCATGTGTTTCAAACTTTTTTCATGGCAGGGAAATATTTGTGTAAAAATGCCAGTGTTAATTTTCCTCCTTAATTCTTCACACATAATAGGGAAACAACAGCTTTTATGCTGTCTACTTGGTCTCTACTCCATATACTGTAAGTCTGTGTAAAATATTATGTATTTTTCTTGAAAGCTGTTGTTGGATTTCTCTGTTAAATAAAAAAAAAAGGTGAAATAAATTTTAGCCATGGAATTATGACTAATCCTTCATTAATTATCTATATCATACTAAATTGCTGCAGGGTGCTGTTGTGGTAAAAATCTAAGCAGAAAGTATTCTTTATGACCTGGATGCCATGCTGCCTTTTTTTTTGCATCTCTATGATGCAAAAATACATACCTTCCATCTTTGTTTCTAAAGTGTGGCAAATATTGGCAAGAAAAAATGTTTAAGAAAAGAATGTGCTTTAGTTAGATCATAGAGAAAAAGATGTTCGGTCAGCTCTAGTTGCATACTTTGTTGAATGATTTTTTTCATGGTAAATCCTTTCATCCAAAGGGCTAGGTAGGCTACAGTTGTCTAGAGGATTTGAAGCAGAGTAGAATTTTCATGAAGAATTGATTAGAAAGAGTTGACTAACCTTAAATGCTCACACATACTTATTTTTTCTCCATCTAACTCTGATTAGTGCTGAAGATGGTTTAGATAATCTGCTCTTCTGCAAGCTAGTGAAAGAACTTGACAGCTGGTGAAAGAAGCATTGCTGTGTGCTCTTTCTCATTTACAACTTTCAGCTTTATGGCTGGCATTTTTTTTTAACCTTTACCATACCTGTGCTATCGATTGAATTTCTTTTCCACTGAGCATTTATTAACAAAAGTATGTCCTTCCTAGAGCAAAACTTAGATTGTGAGACAATTACATACATTTGGGTAGTTATAAAAATAGTCAGGAAAAATTAACTGAGATTAATTTAGAGATGCAAAATATTAAGGAATAAATTGCACTAAAATTGGAAGAGGGAAGTGGATGTTTAATATTAGATTTGATTGATAAAGAAGGAAAGATAGCAAGGGGAAAGTTTGGTATCATAATTCTTAATTTCCTTGAAGGAACTGATGAAAGCTGTTCTTTAGAAATTAACACAACTATATAAATATAAGGAACAAAAACTCAAGTTTGCCAAGGAGTTGACAACATTGGAGGAAATGAGATAGATTGGTATTGCTGTCATAGGAAAGTAGGAGTTAGTGGAATCTCAGTAGGATCTACAAAGCTATCCATGTGTAATGTCTTCTAGCATGGATGTATTCTTTTAGATATGATCCAACAAGTGCTAAGTAGAAAAGTTCCCTGGTCTGGTGGCTGTACTTCTGCTAATGCAGCCCAGCATCAGGCTGGCCATCCTTACTGCTAGGGAACGTTGCTGGCTCGGATTTGGCCTGCTGTCGGACAGGACCTGCAGGTCATTTTCAGTTGCTCCCCAGCCAGTCATGTGTTACTCCCCTCAGCCTGTATTTTTTACTCCTTCCCAGCTGCAGGACTTTGCACTTATCCTTGCTGAGTATTGAAAGATTCTTGTTCACCCATTCCTTGAGCATGTCTGCATACCCCTTTGTGGTAACCCTGCCCTGGGGCACATTGTCTGGTCTTCCCAATTTAGTGGCTTCTGCAAACTTATGTATAAAAGCATGTACAAAGAGAACTCCTGTTATCTTTTCTTAAAACCTGTACCAGCATCATCCTGCCTACCATAAGTCATGCATTTGTTGAAGCAGGCAGGTGGGGTTTTTTCCACTTTTTTCATATCAGTCATGATTTCTAAACTTATGATACTGTTGCTGGTTTCTTCTAGTGTACCCTTTTTTTGACATTCAAGTGTCCAAAGATGGATGCATTATTTCACCTGGAATGTTTTATGCCAGTGTCATATTTGCAAAATAAGCTTGGCATATTCAGCTGTGAGCTGTAACTGCTTGGTCCTATTATATGGAACTTGCTACAAGCCAGATGCTTCCTGTTGTGCACTTGATTATTGCTTCCTTTGAACTTGTCATGGCATTTATTGAATTGCATCCTATTAGTTTTACACTAAATTATAAAATCATTAGTTTTACACTAAATCATAAAATCTAAACCCTCCTCAAGTAGTCTTGCAGTCTGTACTAATCTGTTCTCAAATGTGAAATTATTAAGTAAATGTACACTCTGTTTTGTGATCTAAGACACTCCTTTTAACTATCAGTTAAAACTGGGCCCAAATTCCTGAAAAAACTTTAACAGTCTTTTCTATTGACAGTAGGTCATTGATCCAGCTATTTTTGTGTGGATCATATTGTTTTTTCAGAATATTTGTGAAAATTTAATATGAGAAACAGTGTGCAGATGTAGGGGTTTTTTGCCGGGTGTGAACTCCATGAGAACAAGTGTGGCTGAAGCCAATTTTGACTTTATTCCTCATTTACAAGATACTGACTTTATTAGGGTGTAGTGGAAAGCAGAGGCAGAAGACTCAATAAGATCTGAGAGCTGATCTTAGAATTGTGGATGGAATGGGGATGAAATATGGATTGTTAATAGACTGTGCTTTATAATATTGGATATTTGTGCTGCGGAATCATCAGCAGTGTCTGCTTTGAGTATTTGTCACCTGTAGCTTGGCCCAAAACCTCTGAAATATATGGGACTCCTTTTTGAGTTCTCACCGTGTCTTTAGGTTCTCTTTTGAAAGTTTGAAGCTCGCCAATACTTCTTACTTATCTTCTACAACACTGAAGGAATGGAATCTGGCCTTTGTCCCCAAAAGAGAGCAGAAACATGACTGACAATGTGCAGAAATGTAAAAGTGAACTGCCTTTTTTTTTTTTTTTTCTGGAAAAGGGAACATTGAAACTGCAACTAATATTAGTTAAAATAAAAGTTCTTCTCCAGTGTAATTTTTACCTTCCTATTAGTGAAATGCTGTTTTGGGTTTGTCATAAAGCATATGCAGTTTGTAATATTTCTGGTATAACTAATTGTGCTCTTGACTGTGTTGCCATTTTTTTTCTGAAATGTGAATTTGGAACACATGAAATGCAAGGGAAATACTGTAATAATGTGTAGAGTATAGAAATTTATAATTCCTTTAACTGACCCTCAAAAGATATGATGCCATTATTTGGTAATGCTCTATTTTATGACAATAATAATTTAGACTGATGCAAATATTACCATATTAAATTCTTTTACAGTCTGTAACATTTTAACCATGTCTTTTTATTTAGGGTATTCTCTTGGTTTATGATATTACCAATGGCCAGAGTTTTGAAAATTTGGAAGACTGGTATAATGTGGTAAAAAAAGTGAATGAAGAGTCAGACACACAGCCACTTGTGGCCTTGGTTGGAAATAAAAGTAAGTTACTTATATGTACATATTAATTGAAATACTCTGGATGTGGTTTGCTATTAAAGAAATGACACAAGGTATATATATTTAGCAAAATGCAACTAAATACCTTCATGTGTGTTTTTGCTGTGTGCAGGTGACTTATTTGGGTATACTTCAGGGTTATGGCTCTGGGCAGATAGATTATACTATGGGATTTGCTGCATCATGCTTTGCCTTGCCTGCAGCCTCTCTCGCTGTGTCCTGTTTGCTGGGAGAGCAGCACACAGGAGTAGAGAGATCACTGGCCCTTGTCTGAATTTGATAGGGCCCCAGGATGTAGCCATGGCATGTGTCTGCAATGGAGAACTGGGGAGCATTTCTGGATGTAGTAAAAGGTATATTTCATGGTTCTGTATGTTAAGAGACTGCTGGATTAACTACTGGTATATGCTTAAAAAACTACACGATGCATTAGGCATAATACTTAAGAGTTTCTTAGCAGACTTATTTTAATGTTATCTGTAGTTGTGCACATCAGGTGACTTACTTTGTTGTTGTTGTTTTGGGATTTTTTTTATCTCCTTTTTGGGATCACATAAGTGTGATATAATGGTTTTCTTCTGACCACCAAAATATGTCACTTTATATAATCATCACTTAGATAGTTTCCTAATTAGATGGATTCCAAATTTCCTCATTTCCAATTAAAAAATCTTACACAAACATCCTTATTAAGATGTTTGATGTCTTGATCCTGGCTTTCTTACCCTTTTTTCTCCTGAAGATGACAAAAGCGACATATAAAAATTTTAGAAACAAAGTGGTAGAAGAGATACATAATTTTTAGACCGTGTAATAAATACATTTATTTGAACAACAGAAAAATATTTAATTTTTTTTTCACTTTCCAAATAATTTGTTTCTGTTACAGTGACCATGTCATGAACAAACCGGAGAAAAGGACCTTATCCAGGAAGTTAGAATTGTTTAAAATAATTTGAAAACAATTTAGAGACAACACTTTCATTCAGAACCATTAATTGTAGTATTGCTGCAGTGATATTGTAACATTTTATGACATTAATTATGAAAGAATAATTTCCTGTGAAGAAAACAGAGAAAGTCTTAGAGTTACAATATATAAATAGCACTTCTGAAAGTATAACACTGACAGTGTTGTACTCTAGCACACCAGAGTCAATAATACAGATTCTGTTGAAATTCAAATGAAAAATATTTTTCTCTGGTTTCTATTTTGCCCCAAAATGAGACTTCCTAGCTGGAGTCCTGCAAATGTTACGAACTTTTTGCAGCAAGATGCACTGTAACATAGCATAAAAAATGTTCCTTTGCTAAACTGGCACAATAGATGTAGAAAATGATACATTAGTTTCTATTTGGAGGCGTTTTATTTCTAGTTTATTTTCACATATACATGCCTGCAAATCTTTAATATCCAAGTGTTTCCTTGGGAGCATCTGGAAATAGAATCTGGGTTCCTAGGTGAGTTTTCAGATAAAGGCTGACACTGATTAGTGAAAGGGCTTTCATTTTATGAAAGTAGCAGCTGAAGGAACTGTGCTTGTGCCTTGTTTTCCTTCAGAAGTTGTGTATAAAGAAAAGCAGCAAAATATTGATTTCATATGATGCTAAGGATGTTTGTTACTGTTGAATATGCAGGGAATACTGTTTAAAGAAGGGTTTTTTTGCTTTATTTTTATTTCAGCATGATAAAAATTAGACTTTGAAAGTATATGGCTTTTCTGAATTCTATATTAGGATAAAAATATCTAAGAGGGTGTCCACTCCAATACTAAAAAATTAATAGTCTGTGAGAGGAAACTGTAGTCAGGTTCCTGTTGATACATACATAAAAAACAAGGTGTTTGCATAGAAGCGTAGTGTTGACTCTCACATATTATGAAGAGATAAAACTACTGGTACTAAGAAATTATTTAGGAGGAATCACTCTGTTCAACTTCTTTACTTAGTAAGTGATAAAACACTCATATGCAATGCAAGAGCAATAATAGGTTAAGAGCCAGGAAAAGTCATTTGATGAATTGATGAACTTACTTGACCTCATGCATCATTCAGGAGAAGTATTTCAGTGAGTGCTTTCTGTCTCAAAATTGCACTTGGGTTTTTTTTGAGCTGTGCATGTCTTTTAGGAAAATATTCAGGTAAGCTCACTGAAAGACTAAAACTGGCAATATCCACAGGCGAGTTATTCTAACACTTAAGTTTCTTTCTGATAAGCTTTAAAATTTGCCAAGAATGCAGTTATTTCCATTCATAGCAACTAGAAAGCTTCGGGCCAATCTTTAGATACCTTGATAAGGATTTGGAAGCTCAGCCTCTGTTTTGAAACTTTGGCTTAAAGTTAGTTACTTAACTAACTGTCCTTTATCTGTTTTCTCTTCCTAATACTGTCTGAAATACATGTGTAATTTTTCCATTTTAGGGGAGATATACCTGGTTTCTCTCTAGGAATAAAACTATAGCTTGGAAGAAAACAAAAATATTTTTCTACACAATATGATACAGAAAACTGTACACTTAAATTATGTTAAATGAAAATAATTTCCCTGGATAATTTTGTCATTGAAAGCAAATTATTTGATACATAGCAGTATATGATGCATAATTGTTTACTGCTGTTAAGTCATGCAGTTTTATAATTAATTTGTTAGTGGTTTCTAGTATCAATTTGTTGTCATTCTGTTAAATATTGAGTCTGCAGGAATTTCTTTAGTATTCCATAGAACTTGAAGACATTGTTAAGTGCTGATTTAAATTAAACAGTGCTTGTTTTCACTGTTCTGGTTTATTGTGCCTTGCAATAGATTAGCAGCATGAACACAGTAAGCTGCTGCTTCTGTTTGAAGCATGATAATTAACTTCAGAATGGTGTCAAACTATTAAAATGTCCTGTTGTGATGGTAAGAAGTTAAAATTTACTCACGAAACATTGGAAAGGTAATTTCTACTTAAAAAGCTCCAATCAGTTTAATCAGTTGCTGGTATCTCATCCATCAGAGATTTATTTGAAAATAGTAGAACAGTATGAATTGACATCTAAATTCTGGAATTCTGGACTTTCCCACCTCTGTTTTTTAATTTTCTTTTTTAATTTTCTTCTTTTTTTTTTTTGGTTGGTTGGTGGGTTTGAGATTTTCTTTTTTTTCCTTTGTTGTTGTTGTTATTCAGTAGTAACTAAAATGAAGGATTGTCATTGCCCAGTAATTTATTAAAAACAATTGGGAGAGCAAGAGCTTCAGAGATGCAGATCTCTGTTGTAAACCCAGTACTTTATTGAAGCTGTCTGGGTTCCTTCTGGGTGCTTAATTTCAGTTTTCATTCTTTTTTCCCTTCCTGTACCTTTTTTCTTTTTTCCGTGGCCTGTCCTACGCATTTGGTCAGAGAGTAGAAAACTGATTTGAATCAAGATCTTGCCCAGACCTGCTTTCTGCACCTATGTTCAATTATCAGTTGTCTTTCCACAGATTTTTGTCTCTGCATTTGGTAAACAACAGAAGGTAGTATAAAATTCAATGTAGAACTATTTTTGCTTATTTATTTTAAGTCATAACATCTTTATAATCCTGAACTTTACAGCTGCAATTGAATCTTAAATTTTCCTTTCCTAGTAACTTGCATTGTGTTATTTATTTATTTGTTTGTTATTAAATATAAAGTGTATTTGAAGTATGCTTATATTTGTGTTGCTAGTACCACTTCCTTTGCACAGCTAATTGGGGAGTAAACCTTACTGTTAATTTTAACTTATGTTTTAAAGTTTTTATGCAATAACTCAAAACTTTTGTATATATGTTGCTGTCAAATAGTTTGATTTGCATGGTATAAAAGAAACTATCATTATCAAGTGATTGAATTGAGTTTTGTGCACTTAGGATCTTTGCTTAAATTACGTATTGATAAAGTTCAGTGATCACAATGGATGTTCTAGTCGTTAAGTGTGAATTAGAGGGAGTTTACCATGTTTCGTATGATTAATGTGTTTTCTTCCTTTCTACCATGACTGCTTTATATATTTTCTTCTGCACTAATCTATAAGCAGTCTCCTCAAGTGTCATACCAGCATTTTCAGTGGATATATTGTAAACAAAAATTAACCCAGGTTGCATAGGAGCTATACTCATTTTGATTTATAGCTACCAAGATGGTCTTAGGGCAGTGGTTATCTGTAGCTTATTTAGGGGGTAGGAATTATCAGGTACCGGTGTATAGTGGCTAGATGAATGATTTCTGTTCTTAGAGATATTAACCAGATCCACTCCTCAATAAAGACTAATAACTCAGATTTTTAAACAATCTTCATGACAGATGAGGGCACAGAGGAGAATGCATCAACACTAATTAAGAATGTTGACCGTTTGTTCGTCTTAGCCATGATTAATTGATCTTGGAGTGCTATCTCTGAACAGGAAGTGCGATGCTGTTACATTGTGAAGTTTAAAGGTTACATTTTAGTGTACCCTTTAACTTGCCCTTACATACAACATAAAATGTTTTTACCTATCTTATCTGAGCACAGAAAGAAACATTTTCCAGCCCAGATACAAAGTAACATTTGGTGTACTGTGTGCTAATGTGAATCTGGCTGGTCGTGCGACTTGCCCAGTCTGCTTTTTGACTCTGTTGCTGCATTATATACTTAGTCTCCCCTGTTGTACTCAGAAGACTTCTTCATTAATACTCACTTTCAAAATCTGTTTTATTTAAATTCAGAGCTATGCATTCATTCTCTTGTCCCTGCCAACCTCCCGGTTTTCTGTTCTTGCTTCCTGTGGGTTTGCTCTTTTAAGGTCCTTCACCTGTAATTAAGACAAGTGTTGAGCAGCTGTTGCGAAGACCCCTGTTCTTTAGAGTCTTATGCCTGATTAAACTAAAGTTCCTGTATGCCTGACAGCAGGTCACCTGAGCCTTAGACATGCTCTTGGGATTGGAGGGTAAACTACTTACATGTAGACTCCCTTAAAAAGAAAACCTTGTCCTGTGCAACTCATTTGAATAAATGTAGAATGATACCCTGTTTTAAAAAATATGTATAGAATGTGTGTCTCAACCAGCTTGTAAGATTAATAGAAAATTATGGATTTATTTGTTTCAATGGTCAGGTAACTTTATTAAAAATTACTTTTAGCAAGAAACTTAAGTTAATGGGAGGAAAAACCACAGGTGAAAATGATCTTTTATTCACCATAATATTACATATCCAACCCCATGTCTCAATGTGCTCTGTATTACTTTAGCAGTGGAAGCAATCTAGAAGCACACACATTTTTGAGTGAGAAAATTACCTTGCTTGTCTGAGAAAGCATCTGTCTTTCAAGATTTTGATCCTGAATCATGCTTAGCTTAACATTAATAAAACTGGGTACCATCCGTGCTGAAGAGATCTATTTAATTATGTCTGTTAAACTGCCATGTGGACGAGTCTGCTAAACTGTGATCAGTAGACAGAGCTTGAGCCTCAAGTTCTGTTCTTTGGAAAGGATCTGAGCTCACAGAACATTATACAGAACAAAAGAAGGAAGGTTTATTGCTCTTGTGTACTATTTACCTTGCCATGTTGTGTTGTCTGTGAAGGGAAACCACCTGGCAGGAAAGATTACAAGGATCTGTGCATATGTATTCCATTCTGGCTCCAGTTTTCATGTGACTTGCTGTGATAAATGTATCTGTTGCACAGGATTGCAAATCAGCCCATATTTTACTTTGAGCCATCTTTCAGAATCCTTCACAAAATGATCTCTTGGATGAGAAAGCAGTGGACAGAAGCTGATAAGTCACCTGGTTAAAGGCAAATTTTTTGACTTCTGGACTTGCTTAAAGTGCTGCAGCCATTGTTGAAGCATGTATACGGTATATTTTTTGATGGTGAATCCTTTCTCTCATGCTGCTCAAAAGATACCTAATAATCCTTATCAAATGCCTGTATTAAGTCCAGATGGTATTAGTTAGTAGTGAGCTTGCTTTTTCATTTGTGTTCTGCTGCAGTCTGGGGTTCATTACAGGGTTGAAGCTGAACAATATACACAACTTGCACATGGAAGATATGTTACTGTTGTACTGCTTGTCTGAGTTTGAGATTTGTACAGCTAGACAGAGTCCTACCATAAACAGCTGTAGTTCTATGAAAGTCAATGAATTTGCATTCATTTGAACCAGGGCCGTTTAGATCTGTGCAAACTATTTGCAGAAAATAATGTTTTCTCATTTGGGTCATACAGTGCTTTAACAAGAAAGTGAGAATAGTCATGAACTATTCCAACTAATAAACAGTTCTTGTGCTACACTTTTTTTATTTTAGTGGCAATGAATAAACTACTTTCTTCTCCCTACATGTAAAATCTTGAGGCTGCACTTGAGTTTTTTGTTTTGTGCCCTTGAGTTTTACCTGCTGTGACTAACCAAAAACCACAACCAAGTTCAAGGACCTGGTAGACAGTTGTTAGTGTAGTTGGAAATTAAACACCAGGGCTACAGAAGTGCCACTAAATAATATATTCTCATTCTATAACAGTTGTGTTTAAACTGAGAAAAATCTGTAGAGGTGTCATTGAAAAATGCAAATAGAAGTAAACTGTTTAAATACAAAGGTTAGAACAGTATATGTATCATATTTTTATAATAATACACAAATGCAATGCTGAGAGATCTCTTACTGTTTCCATGGATTTTGTCTGTGGTTTATTTAGCAATGTAGACATACGCCCAATAAAAAAGATGCTGCATAAACTATAGTTCAGGCTGAATGTGCTTCTGTTTTTGGTTTAGGTAGAAATGTTTTTTCTGGCTGCGTCCTTCATACTTAGGTCTTCTTACAACAAATGGAAAGCCCTTAATTGTACTTAAGGGAATAGTTAATCTACAGTGGACATATGGTGGACAAAAGCTGAGTCTAGTAAGTGAAAAAAATTATAAACAGAAAATGTGTGAATGTCTGCACAGTCTGAGAGTCATGGAAGATATTGTGCTGTTGGATTGGAGCTTATTTTAGGTTAATTTGCTATTCTTTTCTATTAGTATATTAATAGAAGTCAGTGGAGCATAATATACATAGTTTTAAAACCCAGTCAAATTTGTGTCTGTTTTATTGGATTGAAAAAACATACCTGTTTTTAAAACAGGGCAGAATTTATTTTCTTTGATAGTTGTCCTGCTCCTACCTTTGCCACATGACATAAAGGCAATTTTGATTCCACTGGTGGGGGGAAACTCTCTGAAATTTTTAAAAGTTATAACATTTGATTGGGATAGTTAATCAGTGTTAACCCTGAGCTGCTCTTGGGCTTTATGGATTCAAACATTATATGTGGTTGCACTGCTCCAGCAAAAGGTTAAGTATTAATGGAAAATGTTCACAGCTCTTTTACTCAAAGAAAACATGTTACTTGTAAGTTTTCTTTTGATTTTACTTTTACAGTTACATTGAATGTCTTCATTCATTTAGCCATCCATAAAGCAAATATTGTTGCACATGCAGTGGATAATAAGTCTTTTTAGGACTACTTGTGTGGTATGTCACAGATCATTAACTGCAAGTAACCACCTGACTTGAGGGAAGTCTGGAAGCATCATTACAGTGAAGTAAGCTTTTATTTCTGTATCACTGCAGCACATTGATTTGTAGGAATGTCTCCATTAGCTACTGTGGAAATATATTCTCATATATTATTATTGAAGGAAGTTGATGAGAGAGAATAACCAAATTTCGTGTGTGAATAGGGCGTTAGTATTAGGATTTTGGACAAAATGGAGGAAAAGACAAATGCTATTGTAGCATTATTTTCTACTTAAAAGCTAGATAAGTCAGTAAATTAATCTTTTTTTAAAGCTTTAGAATTTAAGAGTCAGACTGATAAATATAGTAACAGTTGTACAGTGTGTATGTGTACTCTGCAACTTCAACTGAAATGCATGTAGTAGTTAAATATATTTAATACTCTCTATGGGCAGAAAGTGTGGAAGAGAAATTTATTCCTAATCAGCAGGGAAAACTTCAGCTCTTTCTACTGATTTCAATGAACCAAAAAAAAAAAATNTCAGTTCAATTTAGAGAACGAGGGATAGTCTGTGGTAATATGAGGAATAATCATAATGGATAACCTTCACTGTCTTTGTGGTATAGCGTGAATGATGTGCACGCAGATTTAAGAACCAAGAAGAAAAATTACAGGGAATACATTGCATGTTTATTTTTAAATTGTGTAATTGTCAAGACATCATCATGTTTATTGGGGTTTTGCAAGGGAAGTGGAAATTAATGGTACTATTTTGAGTTTAGCCCACAATTACGACTCCATTCCTGAGACATTGTGGGTTTATGATACCTGTTTCAGTACAGCAACATGTGTACTCTGCTAAATGTGTGGCTTTTTTGATAGAGCTTTAAGCATATTAAACACTTATGATTATGAGTTCTTCAGTGTTCCAGTATTTGAGAAGGTATATCTTGATGAGGTACCAATTGTGCTGCAGTTTCTTTCTGCGATCTACTTGGATGTATTTTATAGATCATGATTTTTTGAGAGGAAAAATGGCATTTGAAAAAAAATAAAAAAAAGACATGGCATTACTTATGTGTGTGCAATATGAGACTGTGAAGATGTTACCACGGGAGTAACTACTAGGGCAATAGCAAACAGATATTTGAGATAAGCCTGTTAGTTAAATGCAGAGAGTATTGTTGTTATGTACACTCTATGCTTCCAGGGGTTGTGGTTCAGATGATAACTTCAAAATATGCTTGTTTTCAAAGGAGAGATCTAAGACTTACCATTAAATTCAGTTAAAATCAATTAATATTTACTGAAATCTTATTTACCTATCCTACTTAAAAAGGAGAGTGTAGTACAGTGATGATGAATGATAAATTAGCAATCTAATTTATTTGTTTAAAATAAGATTGTAAAAAGGAGGTCTATGTACATTGCACATAGTTCTATTTCAAAAATACTGAGTTTCCTATGAAATTATCATGATATATTTTTGCTTTTTTAATGCTAATTTTTTTTCTGAAGTAGTGCTTAAGATAAAAAATTTGTTGTTTACATAGGTGTAAATTTAGAGCATATTTAGTGAGCTGCTCCAGGTTTACTCTGGTGTTTTCATGCTAGCCCCTAGTTTTTAATATTCTTGTGGATTACCTTTTTTAATCTGTGTACTATGAAAGTTTTCTATGGTTGTAAATATTGTCCAATATATTTACCTAATTATGTGTCACAACAGGAATACATCATGCTGGTATAATACTAGTATGCGATGGTAGAATTCATTAAGGTTTTGAAATATGCGTGCAGAAAGAGGAATAACATCAACCCTTTCTGACTTTGACTGGAGAACTCAGTCATACCTGGGTCATACCATTTAAAAACTGCCATCAGGACTATTGCTTTTTGTTTCATATGCTAAACAAAAAGTAATTAAATAAAAGCTACAGCCTAAATAGTTGAATGGAACACAGAGAACAGTAAAATGTCTTGGGAAAGGATTGCTTCGGAAAAATCCAGGGATATAATCATGATGTGTATTTAGGACAACTTTAAATTGTTGGATTTTGCAACCGAGCCTTTTTTTGTGTGATAGATAATTTAACATGAAGGCTGGAAAAAACATGATTTGTACAGATAGCACAGCTTTGATACTGTGGACAGAAAGAGAGACCTCAGTTCCTAAAACCTTACTTTATACATTTGCAGGAGACTTTGGAAAGTAATTTGGTGTAGGCATGCAGAAGAAAACAGTGTATAGGTGTTGTTGGCCGTGCTGTTAAGTTGAACTGTTCCAAAAACATTTTTATGTTCTGCTCATAACATAGAAAATGGTATTATTTTGGAGTCTACTTCTTAATCTCCCTTCAAAAGCATTATGGAAAAGCTTGATGTATTTCGTTTTGGAGATGCCCCTGCGATGTCTTATGGGATGTGCATTTGTATGCTTCTCTCTTCATTCTCCTACAGGCTTTGCTCCTGATGCTATGGGTAGAAAGGCTGCTTTAGTTTTTATTTTTCCCATTTTATCTTCCATGATGTAGGCCTGCCTTCCCCTTATGAATGATGGGACTTTGTGAGAGTAATACACCATGGATACTGTCCAACTGGCAAATCTAAACTTGGGAGAAAATAACAGTGTAAGACAAGCAAAAAAAAACCTTCTCACAAGGCACCATACCATCCAAATAGTTTGGATCTTTCTGAACCAAACTATTTGGTTCTCTTGGTTGGAATTTTTTTTAGGGTGTCAGTTTTGTATGGAAAAATGAATCTTTTTGAGCAGAAAAAGTAATTTTCAGTGTAATAAAAGAGCCTTAGTAGTTCTGACTGATTGTTCTGAACTAGTTCAGCTGTCGAGAATTTCCAGAGGTTTTGAGTTTAATTCATTGTTTAATTTTAAGTATACTGTTGTGGTACTTTATTTTAATACCATTACCCTGTCTATTTGCAGGTGCTGGAGAAAAGAAGCCTAGTCTGGTTGTGTTGTAATTCTGAGATGTTGAAAATGGTTCAGTGTGCAGAGTACTGAAAGTTCTTTCCCAGTAATATTCAGTATTGCCTTAAAGAAAATTTTTAGAAAGCACTATATAAAGCAGTTCTAAAGTCTTTTATTTCTTAAGTTGTCTCAAACTGCACAGTAGAAGTAAAGGAAACAACATAAGGAAAGAATAAAGAGCAGTCATTGTAGAGATTTCTATTGCCAGCTAATATACTGCCTAATTAATAATTAGCAATTTTATTGGGCTGGCTTCTTAAAGTACATGTGTTAAGATGCCCTGCTTTTACACTGTAAGTTTTGCAGTTTTATTTTGGGAATGCTGTATACAAAAGTCTGTTAGAGAATGGTTACTGGTGTAGTTGCGTGTTTCAGTGGTTGATCACTAGGGCAATAATGCTGGTTTCTGAGCACAGCCAGCACTTTTTCCAGCTGCTTTATAGTGATATCTTGAAGCTTAAAATGTAATCTATATGGGTAAGCCACAAAAGCCACTATATATTAAAGCAGACTCTGACAGTAAATCAAAATTGAACAGCTGGCAACACTACTAAAGTCATAAACTTATTTATTAAAAAAACTAAACAGAAGAATTATATTAAAAAGAGAGGAATATATTCTACAGACCAGTGGATATAGCTTAAAACCTGGAAAGTGCTGCAGATTAAGGGCCCAATTTATAAACATCTGTTCTGGCAGTTTCTGTGAGATTCTCATGTTCTTTACAATAAAAGTGTGAAACATGTTTTTCCCCCCATACTAATCATGCTTTTCTGCAGTTCATAAAACTTGCATTGAGCCTTATGCAACTGGGCCTGTCTGCTTTACACACTTGCAGAGTAATTACTATTCATGAAAGAGTACTATAGCAACGTCACAATCCCACCATATACACTTACCCTCACTTGTTCCAAGCAGCCTCATTGCCTTCAAAAGCACTGAAACAAGCCTTCAGTTTCCTTCATATTTTTAAGCTTAGAGCATGGCAACGAACTAATAATGGAAGTAGGACACTAGAGAGCAATATGGACAGAAAAATCTTGTACATTGTTTCTCGTAAGTTGAAGCATACTTACAGATGCACTGTTTTGGTCTTTCACAGTCACCAGAACAATTGTTAACTCCCCTTAGTTCTTAATTTTGAAATAAATGGTCACAGAAAGACTATTTTAATTGTGATGTTTACAGAGAATGGTACCCTACTCTTTTTGTCATGTTGACAGACATGTGAGGATAAGCTTTAAGATCTGATCTGCTTTGAGAGGGAACTGAAAAGTCATAAGTTTAAAACTGAGTGTCTAGTTTCATTGTCAGTGGTACTGTTTGGCTTTTGACATCAGTGTGACCAAGATTTATTTCAGAGATTTTAGCCACAAGGCTTGTTTCATAATCAGGCTTGGTCTGCACAGCACAGGTCATAATATTTTGTTGTCTACCTCTTGCTTCATGTCCAGTAATTCAGACTGAACTAGAGCAGATCATTTTGAAGGGCCATCAGTTTTTCTGTAAAGCAGTACAGACTGCTAACATCCTAAGCCCTGCTGCCATTAGTAAACCAAGTCCAGTTCTTGATGAAGTCTGTGATTAGGAAACCAGTGTGTGGAAGGAATACTGAGCAACCGTGCAATAAAACCACTTTACTTGTCCTCAGCAGATTATATTGCTTTATTGATGGAAATGGTTACTTTTCATTTGAATACTTTCTTTGAATTTGATTACTTTCATTGCGTTATGCCTTATTTATTAGGTCGCAAACCCACATGCTTTTGTAGTTGTTTAATCTGAGAACACTTCCAGCTAAGAATTATCAGGACAGGAAAATTTCTGTGTACCTTTTGGGAGCTACCTTCTCATACATTTGGGCTCATAGTAACTGACAGTAGGGAAAAGAAAGGATATCTGATATTCTTTGGACAGCGAAGTGTCTTGTATAGTAGCAAGGCATTTTCTGTTTCTGTGCCATCCATTTTGGAGCATTTTATAGCAGGGTGAATATCTGTCCTGTTGGTAGTATGTATCCATTTCTGAAGTTGCTTGGCCAAGTTTTTCTCCAGCTCACTTGTGGAATATTAAGAAACTGTGTATTTTGGCAAAATGTATAATAGTCATTGATAGTTCTTTCTGTCTTTCCACTGAGTGATACTCTTATAATTAATTTATTTGTAGTTCTGAGGATGGTATTATTAGGAAATAAAACAAAAAGTGACTTATATTCATTTCATAGTTCTGGAAATTAAGTTTCTTTTCTTCTTTGTCTAATACAAAACATGTGAATTGCTGCAGTCTGAATAATTTTATCTGCAAGTGGTGTACAGTAGATTAATATCAGTTCTTAAAGCATGGGCTTTTTTTTTTTAATAGAAGAGTCAGAAACATTGATGCTATATTTGCTATATCATTGTGTTTACCTGTGGTGAAGTGTTATTTTCTGCTTTTGAATAAAGTGCACAAATGTAATTTATATGCACCTGCATTAAATGTTTCACCTGTGACTGGAGTTTCATTTGCTTGACTTGATTTATGCCCGAACTAACGCAACAGAAATCAAGTCTTCATATCATCAAAGACAATATCCCAGAGGATATTGTCCCAGAGGAAACCCAGGAAGGGATCCAGGTTGCAATTTTTTTTATTGGACCTGACTAGAATGTTCTGGATTTCTGGTTTTGATTAGCTCAGATTTTCGTATTTATAGTAAGCCTATTGTATATGGGGGACAAGAGAGGCAAAAAAATGGCTACATCACTGTAATTTTCCATCTGCCTATCTCTGTTAGGCTCTGCTGTCCAGGCTGGATTAATTCTGTCTCTTCTTCCACTTTTTCATCTTCTTCATACCTCTTAAGACCTTGTCCTTTGTGCTTGGTGCAGAGGGAATGATCTTAATGTTGTTCATTTTCTTTTTATCCAGTGATGACCAGGAAGTGTTGCTTCATCAGCCCAATATACCAGAGTTTTGGTTCACCTCTCTCCTCTCTATAAACTTGATGGATGAACTACTAAATTCTTTTGGTTTAAGTAGTAGCTCTACTAGTGTACTGAAAATTTCTTTTGGAGCTCTTACAGTCTACAGGGTACATAATCCACATGAATTAATGTGGCATTTCCTTCATAACCCTATGAATTTTCTGCCTTAGAGCTGGTTTTGTTTTTTTTGTAAGAACTTTAGTGGAATAGAACTTTAAATATGTGTTGATATCTACAATTGTTATATTGTCATTGTGTGCTTTTGTAATTAACATGTACAAGTAGAAATAAGCTGTGGCACTTTTATTCTTTCTGTGGGTTTTTTGTTAGAATTTAGTTTTTAGTGCTGTGTATTAAATAATTAGGCCAAGAGGGCAGAATTTTTGTGAGTATGCTGATGCTTAAAAATGTAGACTGCTGTCTGGTGGGGTTTTCAAATGGGCCTAAACCACTGCCTAGTTGCCCAGTAGTTGCTTTGGTACTTTAAAAAGTGCCCCTAGGAATGCCTGCTTTCATCTTTCAGTCTCTCAGTACCATTGCAAATGTGACACTAAATGTTTAGTGCTTCCAAGAAGACATTTAAATGCAGGGGAAATTCAATTCTGTTGATAACCACCCAGTAGATATATGGTAGTATTAATGATGTAGTTCTGACTCGAGTGTCTGAGTTTTCTGTGTTTCTAAATGAATTCGTGAATAACATTGGAACTTGTGAAGCCACTTCATTCTGGACTTAGTTTTAGGATTGGTCTGAGGGAAAAGTGTAGCAGACATCACAATTCTATTGTATTTTCAAAATACAATTTAGTTTAATTTTGGCGAATGTTTTTAAAGAAACATAGAGTTAACTTCTCTTTAGCTAATAAAATCACTTGAGTGTGGTGTGCACTTAGTATAGGGAAACTTATTTTGTGTGTTTACCTCACTTCTTGTTCTGGAATTCTTTTCCCTAGCACCAGCACAGCTGCATCATCCATTTCCACAATCCTTTTAACCTCCCCTTTTAATTAAAAAAAAATTAAATCAGATGCTGTTTAAAGCTTCCCATTTAGTTTTGGGAAAATAAAAGTTCACATCTAGCTTAGACGTGTGTGAACAGCTGTTAAAAGCCACAAGCAAAACGATACTTATAAAAGTGGTGGGGGAAATTTTAAGAGCAAGCTGCCAGTTTGACTGTACTTTTCAATAGGTCTTCACTTTCAGCCAAATGGTTTTAACAATAATTTTCTTTGAAAAAACCTTTTTTATAGAACCAGCAGCCCAAGCAGTTAGGCCAGTGGTAATGGGAGGCAAGTTGCCATTTCTCTTTAACTTTTTATGAAATTTTTCTTTGAATCTGAGGAAATTGCTCATTAGAGAGGTTGGAGGGGCTGATGTCCACCCATGCCCACCCACGTGTAAGTACATCTGTCCCCATTTGATTCTAATGAGGGATCTTGTTCATTGAAATTCCCAGGTTTCAAGACTAAACATAATACTTCCCTTGTGCCATATTTTGTAGGCATTATAGTCCTGCTCATGATTTAAGTATTTTGAGGTAATCGTAGGATTTCTCTTTTGTAGTCCAGCTTACTAAATCTGATTAAAATCAGTTGGACAGAAACAGGCAGAGAGTTTATCAGATGTTGAATATTTAAAAGAAAGAGTCACGATTTAGACTATTCCTTGTTCAATCCACCTTCTGAAAGAAAAAACAAAAAGTAGTTTCTTCAAGAACATTTTGTCTTTACTGATACTGGGGGTGGTGGGGCTAGAGTGTAAAATGCTCTGTGACCTAATATCCATGTATACATATGTCTGGAATTTGTTTGAGCAATTTTTTGTGATCCTGTCCTGGCTGGTCTATTCCATAAGTGATACGTGGTCGCTGTAAGGCCTTCCCAGATGTCTGGTGGCACTCGGAGCAGGTGTGACTTGTCCCACCAGGTTACCCTGTGGTGTGGCCATACTGAGTTCACTTAGCTCGTGCTTACTGTGTCAGTGCTCGTTCAGAGTATGCATCTGGATGTGGAATTGTCTTCAGACAGTTGGGAATATGTCAGGTAGATGGCTGTAGTCATGGAATATTTTGTGTGGCAGCAGAGATGCTGCTGAAGTTTCTTCAGAGCTGCAATTTTCTTTTTTTCTTTTGTTTTTCTTTTTCTTTTTTTTTCTTTTTTTTTTTTTAATTGAGGTTTTTGGAGTGTCTGTTGGCTTTTAATCTTAGCAGATTACAGCCTGTCATAACTGGTGCCATCACTGGTCTTGGTACTCGTTGCATTGCTGTGTAGGGGTTTCCACAATCGTGGAAATACCTTCAGTATCACTTCTGCTCCCAACAGTGTGGCCTGTGGTGTGCAGCTAAATATCTCATGTTCAAAGGTTTGATGTGGCATTCATTTAACACATCTGCAATCTGCCCTTGTTTGCTTTGCATGGGCAGCTGGTGAAGATGAGCTGGGTTGCAGTGTAAATTCTTTTAAAGTTACTTAGTCATTGTTTTCTCCTTCTATGTCTTAGTGTGTTGTGACATACTATTAAAAAGCAGGAACCCAAAAAGTTTGTTTATCACTTCCAGTTTGTTGGATGTCTCATTTTTGTGTTTAGTTTGAATTCCCTACGAATTTTCTACTGTCATTTCTGAAATGAAAAGAAGAAATAAGTGGGACAAGCAAAATGCCAAGTGTGTAATTTCCTTCTAACACAATGTGTATCCCTGGTGCCAAACTGCAAAACTCTGATAAGACTGGGATGAGAATTTTGGCTATGAATCTCAGAATTATCCTTGAGAACTGAGGAAAATTTAGGTGATCCCAGTTTACACAGGAGAGCAATTATGACCAGAGGAATGAAAAAGCTTTTATATGAGGCGGGACAAAACAGATTGAGTTTCCTAGAAGTCAGAAAAAGACAAACAGGTGTATAAAACCATGAAAAGAGGGTAGAGAACAATTACATGGCATCTTTTCAATACAAACCCGAGAAAATCTCATGCCTTTTTATTAAGCAGAAAGCTTAAAAGAAACAGATTAAATTACTTTTTCACATTGTGAACAACTAAATTGTGGAAGTCCTATTCATTGTAGAAGCTAGAAGTGCACATGGCTTCAGAAAGGAACCACAGAGACTTGTGAAGGGCTGGCCCACCAGTGGCTATAAAACATTTCAGCTGTATTCCTGGCAGCCTGGAGATGGAATGTCAGGCTGAGAAACTCAGGCTGCCTCAAAGTGGGGTGTGTATCTAGGAGTGATCACTGTAGTTGTGCTGTTTCTCATTCTCCTGCCTCAGTACCTGCCGCTGAATGCTCCTTCAGGGAAGTTACTGGTGTGGACTATGCCAGACCTTCAACTACTGGATTTAAAAAAAAATCCCAAATTCACTCTCTCAAGCTCTTACAACTCCTTCTCCTCAACTCCAAGCTCAAAAAACCCCTCTAGGACAGTGAACAAAACACTTCCACATATCCTTGCAATTTTGACCTCAGTGCCTTGGGTTGTGTAGCTGTATTAATGTGTATTACTTTGTAGCTGGTTGGTTGGGACGGTGCAGGTGAGAGAATGTGATCTGTATTCTGGTGATTGCTTCACAGTCTTATTTATTTTTCAATACAATTGTCTTTGGATAAAGGAATTAAGAAGTCTGGGGGTCAAAGAGAAGTACTGAGTACTCAGTAGACCCCGATGATTAATTTTAGGCCTTCTTTCTTTAAAGTGTCTGCTCTTAACCAATTCAACTGTGTGAATCTCACAGACTCTTCTGAAAACCCTGTTTCTTGCCTAGACTATGTTAAAGAAATCTGTGATACTGAAAAGTTCTAAGAATCTAATGTGTTGTTTGATATTATTAAAAACATATTATTAATATGTTTTAAATGGAATTTTGATGTTGACATAAATTTGTCTAAGAATGGTCAGTGATGGCCTAAACAAATGTTTAACCATTAACTAAAAAAGTTTCTTTACTATCCTAATTTAGGACACTTCACCCATGGAAATTGTGCCTGTGGAAACTCTTAATGTATATTAGAAGAGGAGGAGTAAAGTCTAAGTCACAAAAAAATTAGGTCATCGGCAGGACTGTGCTAAAATTTTAGTAGATAATATCTTGGGGTTATTTACAGGGGACTTGTTAACTTCTTGACGCAAATTCTCCTTTTCCAAACCTAGCAAAGGAAGTAGTACTGATCCTTGAGGACTCCAAACTATAAAAAGTGGATTGGGTTTATTTCACTGTTTGAGGTCATGACTGACCAAATAGTCTGGGAAAATACACTTTCAGGAACTAAGTTCTGCTTTAAGTCAGATGTAGCTGATTTCTCTAAGTTAAACAAAAGTGGAATGAAGCAGAAACTCTTAAAATCACCTTTGGTTTTAGGAAGTTTTAGAAAATAAGAGTTAAAAAGTTTACAAAAAGAAGTTCCAGCTGAATCCTAACTTACTTGCTTAATTGTTGTATCCCTCTAAGGGGGGAAGTGGTTTTCCCCCAGAACCCCTGTAACAGCCACATGGTTTGGTCCTTCCCCCCATAGTTCTTCCCCCTAAACCTTGGTTGGCTGAGGGCCAAAACTTATCTATCCCAGAGAAGGGATAAACCCTGCCTGTATTTCCTGTCCCGGCCCTCTTGCCCTGGCCACTCGCTCCTTCCCTCCTGCCTCCTGCGCCTGTCACCCCTAGGAGGCCTGAATAAACCATCTCTGCAAAGCACCATCTGTGGTAAGAGCCTGTTCTGATATCCTTTGCCCTGTTACCTATGACAGATTTCCCCCCAAGGTCTCCCTAATACCTGAGCTAGTCAAAGATCCCTGGGGGGTCTGCGGGGGGAGACTTATCACTTAATATTTTCAAAACAAAATGAATCCTGACAAAAATTTATGAGAGTGCATGCATGTGTTCAAATTTAGCTGTTCTCAGTGATGTATTCCCACAACACAGCCTGGTCTGAGGTGGATGGTTTCGTGATTGACTTCACCTACTTTTGCTTTTGTCATCTGCAGTCATGGTAGCACGGCACGGAGTGAGTTCTGTTCATTAATCCAGCCTCAAATGAACAGAACAAAGAGGAGTTCTTTGATGAACATGTGGGTTCCTTTTTTTCTGAAGTGGTGCTATCACATGTGAGAAGCTTTGGAAGTGGTCAGCCAATAGCCCAGGAAAAGCCAGGACCATCCCTTTGATTTGCAATTATGGTAAACTACTAAAGAAACGATCATTTTTCTAACTGATTTCAGGTCTGGTTCTTCTACTGAACCATCTGTTTCTTGATGAAATTCTTTCTGGTGTGAGATTGGTTTGGTTAATTATTTTTTCCTGTTTGTGTGTTGGAGAGCAACAAAAAGAGTGAATTGGATTGCTTTCTATAGGCAGATGGTTGGGTTAGCTCTGAGAAGAATATGGGCGTCTATTTGTAACAAATTGTGTATAAAGTACTTTTCTTATTCCCTTGGTTCCTTTATGCATTATATAGCTTTTAAAGTCTTGGACAAGGTTGTTAATGATTTTTGCTCAGTCCCTTGTAGCTAGCCTGATGACTTGGTTTCTTCTGCTCATCTGAGACTGGTTAATACAGTAAAGTTGCAATATTAGTATAATCCGTCTCAGTGTGTCCACTATTTGATGTTTTAAATTTGTTTGAGATAAGGCTTTTGTGACTTTTCCTCAATATCTGAGTCAATAATAGCTTTCTGTTAAGCTAATGAAGTTCTGAACCACATGTTCACATCATGATAGAAATTTATGTCAGGGAGAAATGAGCTCTATGCTCACTCTACTTGGAGGCAAGAACAGTTCTTCAAGACAATGATGAACCAACTGATGTATTGATTAAAACTCAGGTGGGTTTTTTTTTGCCTGGATGACTAGATTGTGGTGATGAAATATGTGAGTTGGCAAATGTGTAAGAGGTTTGTACTGGTCCATTTCTGCTGTCTGCTCTGAAATCATCATATTGTTAAGAATAAATAGTTTGAATTCAGTTCTTTGTAGTCTTTGAAGTGCTGTGGCTCAGTTTAAGAATTAGCCGATAAATTTGCTATCATTGATCTGAATGTGCTTGGGTTTAATTTCTCCTTTTGTAGTTAATTGAAGTATGTTATATTTATTTACTAAGCAGCCTCCCTTTTTTCTTGTAAAAAGTCATTTAATATAAAGTTCAGTTGCACTAATAATTTTTTAACTGCCATTTGAAATCAGTTTGGCTTAGTAATAATTAGTTACAAAAGCTTCCAAATGGAAGAAAAACTGGGCTGCCGTTAAACAGGATTTGATACACATGGAACAGTTAAGCAGTAATAAATTGCCTAGTAACTGAGTAATTTCTCTCAGATATGTGCCAATCTTGTTTCTACATTGAAAAATTTTGGAAGAAGAACTGATGTTTGAAATTGCTTAATGCTGGAGGTTTATTGTAATAACAGTAATACTGACTTGGCCTGATCTTTGAACATTTAAGGCTTGCTTTTATATCCCAGTGAATGATTTCACGTTCATTTATAATTTTTGTTGTGGGAGAGTTCCCAGAGGGGTATGTAGGAGAAGCACTGTCTCCAGCTCCTTATTACATCTCCTGGAGGCGCAAAGAAATCAGACATGGAAGGGCCCTGGAACTGACCTGGGTTGGCTGTGGTAGGGACAAGTAATTCAGAGTACTGGATAAAATCATCACACTGGAGAGGACAGCCAAACATAGCTGTTGGCCTGAAGTCAACAGGAAGCATACCTGTGGAAAGAGACTGTGTAGATGGATGCAGCAGTAGCCATCAAGAATGAGTCAAGCTGGCATGAGGAATTGTTATTTATTGGGTAAATGCTTTTTATAGAAGTAAGTTTGATATTAATAGTTCATTTCCATGGCTTCATGAAATAAATTACTCTGAGATATGTTCCTGTGCATTATTTGGAAAACACTGTTTTAGGAACTGCTAGGTAAGGATAAGACTTTTTGCTTGATGTTTTAATATGTCCAGATTTGCTATTTTTGGGAAGAAAGTACTTGTCCAACTGTACTTAGTCTAGAAGGGGCTGTATAACATTTGAATTATAGGCAGAACTGGAAATCAGTTCCAAGATTTTGTAGGTGTTTTTTGGGGGGAGGGCAGATGGAATTAGTTTTGATTTCTGTCTATAGCTACAGACTTCATCTCGTATCTTAGTAAATAGATATCTGCCCTTAATAATATGAAAAAAATAGCTTTTCATATGCAATAATGGGACTGACTTTGTTAACTTGCCAGCCCTTTTCAGTGCTGAGAAGGAGTTCAGTCCTTGCAAGCTCAAGGAGGCTGCAGTTCCACAATTGGTTGGCCCTGTGGTGAAGCCCATTTGCAGCTTGAAGTTACCACTGCTGCTCCACGGGAAATCGGATCTGAGACTTGATCTAGGTTAAACGGAGCAGTCAAAAAGAAATGGCCTAACTTCCATTAGATCAGCTCACTAAGCTTCCTAAGCTCACAGGAGTTGCATGGCCTCCTAAGTAGGTGAGGAGAGAGTAGTTACACTGTGGCGTGAAGGTGGGGATGAAGAGCCAGGAGTGGGACAGGTGTGACTTCCCAAACTTTGGTGCTGGCATCAGTAGGTCTTGAAACTGTGATTGCAGAAGGAGACAGATGTGAGTGACTGAAGGCAGGATGTAAGAAATGTTGTGTAAGTTTTCGTAAAGATCCCAAGACCCTGAGTTTATGCAATTATAGTGAGTTTTATATTTTATGCCTGTCAATCCTGTAAATCTTCATGAATTTTAGAATGATATAATTTAATAGTCCTCTTAGTACTTAACTGATGATGACTGTACCTTGTCCTGGTATTGATAAATTCAGTGATGATGTAGTAGAAACATGAAAATTAGAGAAAATATTTGAAAGAGATGAAGAAAAGCTGATCTACCCATGGCTTGTGGATATATCGGACTAGCACCATCTTCTGAATGTTTAGTACATTGCAACTTCATGTCTTCAGTAAAGCACTAAAGAACACTTAAAATAATATTCATTCAACTTAGAATTTCAGAAATTGCATTACTATAATATCTTTTTTTACACTCTCTTGACCTTAAGCAATTTTAAATTCAACCAAAACAATGATATCTCTGTTTGGATTAGTAGGAAAATAGGCCTTTTATTTGTTACCCCTTTTTAACCTCTGTCCTAAAGCATACCTTTAATAATATAGGGAGGAAATTTATTTTTGAAAAAAGCCATTGGGCCCAGCAGTTTGTCACTAGTAGCTCAGCTAAATCAATCTAAGCATTTTTTTTTCTAACTTCCATTAATCCTCATAAAAATAGTTCAATGTTGAATCAGAGAAGAGTTTCTTTTTTTTTCCATCAGCAAGTCTTGTTTTAAAGTGCTGAGGCAGTCACTGAAGTTCATTACAGGGAACTTTGAAAACTACTATCAAACCCAGTAATGTCTAAAGAGAAATGTGGTTTCTGAAGTTAGGCACATAGACATGAATTTGTCCATAGGAGTGCATATGAACATTTAAAGAATATATTGCAGCCATTGCAGTGCTAAAAATTCTCTTAAAAGATTATGAATCAAATATTTCTGTGTTTCTTATATGTTGCTTTGTAAAGGGTAGTCTTACAGTGGTGAGCAAGAATCTTCATTCTAAGTGATATAATGTTTTTTCTAGTTGGTATTGCTAAAATGTTGGCAATTAGAAAATGATGTCTCTCTTGAAACTTGATTTTTTTTCTATGTGTATGCTTAATTACTGTGTTTATGAAGGATGCTGGATTCAAAAAGTGAAATACCATATGTATTACAGAAAATTTTAAGAATGTAAGAAGAAATGCTGCAACTAGTGTTTCAGAGATACAAAAGAATTATTACATATTTTCATGCTCTACTATATTTAAGTTATGGTTCTTCATTAACAGAACTTCTGTTTCTCAGAGATGGTCACACGAATGCTCTTGCTGTATAATTTATAATTTCATTAAGCATATCCTTGTTTAATGCCAGTGTTTTAGTGTGCCTGTGGGGACTGGAATTTATCTACATGGTGTTGAGCATTGTGGATTATGGTTTGTGTGAACACAGCTTATTTTTCTTTGCTTTGCTTTCTCAGCATCATTCAATAAACATTTTCAACTGTGTTCCTGTCTTATGCTGGTCACTGTGCCTGTGCTATGATTTTTATAATTGAACTAATATAGCAAGAAAAATTCAGCTGGGGTGTGTTCTCCTGTCCTAGGCTTTTTCTCATTTCCCCTTGTCTCTAGGAAATAGATACTCATAAAGATGTTTGAGTCTAGATTAACACCTCTAACTTAACTTAATAACTTAAATTTCTCATTGGCACAAAGATTAGGAAGCCTGAACACAAGTGTAAAAGAAGTGCACAAAGCAGTAAATTGATGGTTCAGTGAAATTTCTGTGATTTTAGCAAGGCATTAATTTATCTTTTCATAGGTGTTTCATTTTCCCTTTGCAAAAACAAAAATGGTATTACTGGGAAGCAAATTAGACAGCAGATGATCTATTACTAATTGTAAAGGGTTTTTAAATTGGCACCAGGGCCATGTAAGAATCTGACAGACTGGATAAAAAGCAACAGTGAACAATTTGTCTTCTCTCCAGGAAGAGCTCATAATCTTAGGATATGTTTCTGTGTGGAAAGTAAAAACTAAGTAACCAAAGGTGTGAAATTAGAGAACATTAAAGTCTTGTGAGATGAAACTTTTGAGAGAGTAGTGTTGGTTTGCTGAAGCCAGGCTGTTCGTTCTCCATACCAGAGTGCACAAAAGTGATTCATGTTCTTTCATTCACAGCCTCGCTTGATTTTTTAAGCTTACCCTAAGGACATTTTTGTTTAGGTCTGTACACTGCAGTAAACAGTGATATGTCATAAAATCATCTGCACAGAGGTGTGTGCACCATGTGTAAACTCCTTGTGCCTTGATTAATGCCTGCTGAGTTCAGTGTCTGCTGCCTCAATAGATCTTCAGTGTACTTAGTCACTTGAGTTGCAGGGTGGGGAGAAGATGCTCAAAAATGCCTTTCATCCACCTCTCTTGCTTTCTATGGCCTTATGATACCCTTTCAAAAAGAAAAAAAAAGTTCCTGTTATGTTTTAATCCTAAAATAAGGTGACTCAAATTTGTGTTAGTTTAATAATATAATCTTTTCTGGATACTTACTTCCAAAAATGTTGGCATTAGGGGTAGGGATAAGTGGTACAGGTACCTAACAGAAGGGATTAGATTCCAGCTGTCAGTGCAGTCTTAGTCTGTTCAATCAAATGAGAAATTGTTGCAAGAATTTCTGCCAAGAATTTATTAAAAATGAAAATGGGAAATGTCTAGCTAAAAAAAAAATAAAATTATTTTCTCTGTAGCTGTCTCTTCAAGCTGTGTAAGCCAGTCTTCTGTCATCTTGGTTTTGAAAAGAAACTTGGGTGTATTGTTTTTTTCCTTTATAAGAGATTTTACTTTTGTATGAAAAAATGCCTGCTGTTTGTATTTGCAAAGGTTAACATCATCTTAAAAATGACCTGCCATCTACCAGACATTAAACATGCTTGTTATTAGGCAAGAATCCTGTCCTATATCCTTTTTAGTTAGCTGCACTTGGTGTGCTAAGATGGAGGCATTTACTTCTGGCTGCTCTTCTTGTTTTCTGTTGAAACCTATTTTAAATCTTGCAGGTGTTGACCTCATTAACCTAAGATGCTCAAGAACCACTGTGTTTTAAAGCTTTAGCAGAAGTGCTGTAATTGTTTATTGTTTAACAGTGTTTGAAAATCTCATTTAATATGGGATATTTTTTGTAAAAAGAAGTTAACATAATAGCTGCAGCTACTTTCATAAATGCCCATCAGAGAACTTGTCATGGTAAACACATTCTTTTTATTATTTCTTGTGGTAAAATAAACTGTCAGCCTCATCAATTTGATTTTAATGTGAGAAATATTCTTACTTCAAGAGGCTCACATTTTGTGTCTTTGTAGGACATTTTTTTGGACAAGAAAGATAATTCCACATAAGCTTGGTACAAATAAGTGGAGGCCTATATGAGAGGTGTGCATAAAACCAGGCAAACCTTTTTCACAGGCATGATGTCTTTCTGTTTTTAACCAGAGGACCTAGGACCTTTCCCATATTAGGCATATATTTTCATGTCTTGTATCTGTAGGAATTTGTCTTTTGGAAAGCAGTCAGATCATAGATGTGTTGTTTAGAAAGTTGTATTTTTCTTTATTGTAATTGAGAAGCGTATTTGCAGGTAATTCTAATTTTTTTAGAGGAGGAAGTGTTACAGTGTTTTGTGTAAATTATAAGAGTTTTTAAGCTATCGGGTTTTTTTGCTTTCTGAAACCAGTGATTTCCTGTTGTAGCTGGAAATGTTAAGTGTAGTTTTTTAAGTATTAAAGTGCAGCACCAGCTATTATTCTGCCTTAGCAAGTCTTCTAATACAACATTTGATTTGTTACTATGTCCTCATAGGAAAGCATCAGCAATAGAGCGTACATGACAGTGAGAAAGTAAACACATGCTTGCAATCAAATTAATGTATTTCATCTGTCTTCAATTAATAACAATCTGTCATGCTATCTATCTGAGAAGTGGCATAAACAGTTTATTTTGTGTTTGGAATAACTTCCTGGAGGTAGTTAATGTGACATGTAGTTTGTCTGACATGAGTATAACCAGATCAACACTCTAGATGTTTTCTTGATAACCTAAAAAAATTACTGAGAAAATCTGTACTGGAACTATATTTATATTTAGTTTTGAGCTTCCTTAAATCAGAATAGGGGCATAGTTTTCAGGACTTCCATGAAACAGTTTTCTTTTCTTGGCAGTTAGACAATTTTAGTGTGAGAAAAAGATTGAAAGTATTAACAGAAAATTAACTATGAAAAGCTGCAGTTTGCACTCTGACATTTGGGATTGAATATTTGAGAATGTGTGCTGAAGTAATTTAGAAGTACCAAATCAAAATAGATTTTCAAAAGGCTAGCTGATACACAAAGTCTGGTAGTGCTGCAGACCTGGTACAATTCATTGGCAAATTGAGTTACTGATATTTCTGTATTAATCTGGTTATATTGGATAACAATAATTAGATATTAGATGATATTTTTATTTACACAGAAAGAACCTTTGTGTCTAAATACAAAATGAAACTGCAGTTGCTTGAAGTTCCAAGTAACCAATTGAAATACTCTTTAAGATCTAAGACATAATGAAATAGCTCCATGTTTTAATGGGAAAGCAGTAGGCTGGTGGTAAGCTGTGCAATAAAAAACTAGGGAGGGATTTTTTTGTTGCCCTTTTTGTTTTAATTTCATTTCTTTTCATTTTTTTCTTTGGATTGATGGTAAATTTAGGATTAAAACCAGGTAATATTGCTTATGGCAGAAAAGGCTTGAAAAGGGGTTCCTTCTGACCAGAGTGGGCCATACTGAGCTATTCTCCATTGACACGCTACGAGACAGAGGGCTGATAAACTGGAAAGTAAATCATGTTGCCCAGAATGTTGTTGTCAGTGTTCAGCTTGATTTCTGGTTTATGTTTTCAAACAGTGGGTATTTGGGACCTCTTGGAGAAATCCCTCTTTTAATTCCCTTTTTCATACACGTTTGCTTACGCATGGAGGAATCAGAACTGTCATGTTCTGGAATTAAACTGACTGTACTTGTTGAGCAGCATGAGGACAGTGCTTTATAATAATGTTGTCCTCAGTCTGCTAGATTTTCAGCTAGCTTTGTTCTTAAGAAATCAGTCAGAAACTATACGAAAAAATAGGATGAAAAAGACATTGTCATATACAGACCCCTTTTTTAATGACCCTGGAGTATTTTTAGAAGAGAAAATGTGTACATAATTTTAAGCACATGTAAATCAAATTAATAAATTATTAAAGCATTTTACTTGTCATGTCTGTGTGGGCTAATCGTGATAGCTCATTATTTAAACATTATGTAATTGTATACCTTGTGTGCACAGCTGCAAATACTTTGCAGAAAGATTTATATTTCATTTTTCACAGCATACTATAAAAGAATATATTTTTGTGTGGTACCTTAAATTAATAAAGATGTTTACTCATAACTTTAAAACTACTCTTAGTTATATTGAAATATGAGATAGCTATAATGTGTAAGATAACTAAAAACCAGAGAGTTGTAATTTCATTTATGTATTACTACCAGTTTTAATGGAAAATACTGTTATCAATTAAAAAAAAGTTCATGTTAAAGAGAACTTCCCTTTTGCAATGGAATCTGTTGCAGTTTTTACAGTTCAAGGTCTGAAAGTGAAAGATTGTCAGATTTGGGTGGAGAGGCATCCCAGCTGAAACTCTAAAGTCTCTCATATTTCTTTCCATCCATATGGTTTAGAAAGTGGATAGGTTATCACTGGCATAATCATTGAAAAAAGCTTGCAGTGTGCAAGTATAATCTGACAATCCAGGGGATGCGCCAACAAACTGTTTAACACTCAGACTTGCTTCACGTGCATTAAACTCAGTTGTCCATACTGTCCTCAGCAAGTACTGTCACTAGGTTCTCAGCTGCTTGGTATTACCTATACAAATTACGGGTTTGTGTTTCTTCCAGAATTACCTGAAAGGACGATTCATGCAAAATGAATGTTTTCCTACTTAAAAAACCCCTGTAATTTTACATGGAGCTCTTCTCCAGTGATGTTATGAAAGAAGAGACTGGGAGTCCTGGGGGAAAGAGAGATAAATGAAAAGAGTAGCAGCCTTTACATTCTGCACAAATGACACTGTTGTCTTTTTAGAGTATGTGCAGTTATTTGCTTATATGGTTTTGAAAAACTATAAAACCAGAACATTCATCATTCTTCTGACTGATGATTTTAAAGTATGATGATATTTTAAAGTACTTCTGGCTTTGTCTTTATATTGGGTAAATTGTTACATGTGTTTTATTATTGCCTTAATTTTAAGACAATATAGTTCTGGGATTTGATGTCACACTTTATTCCTTGCACCAAACTCTGATGAGCTTTTTATATTGCTCCTAGCTCAGGATTTTAGAGAAGCAGTTGAGTTAAAATAGTGTTTAAGCTGCTCCACCAGATATGGTGTAGCGGAATGGAAATGATAGTCTGTACGTGGTAGTGCTGTGTGGCTCATTGCAGGCCATTTTTAAACTTATGGAATGATACAAACAGCTAAATAGTGGAAGAGAAAAAAAATTGACATTAATTTATTTTCCATTAGTGGTTTCAGAGTCAAAAGCAGCAGAACTATTCAATCAAGGTGGAATTGCTGTCGAATGGCTGGATGTGGGTAGATTGTAAAGCACTTATTTGTATTTTATCTAGTACTTTTTAAGGTTTTTCCATTCCCTTGCCACAGCCCAATGAGCTAAAATTTCAGTGACTTACTCTTAATTTCTCAAGTAAATTTGTATAGACTTTTGACTTTGAAGAACAATTTATGCTGTCTTGAGTGTTTCCTCAGAATTTTTTAATCATAGGATAGATATCTTGCCTTGCAGTATTTTAAAGTATGGTTTCCTTTTCCGTTTTGATTTAGCACTGACCATGAGATTTTCACTGCAAATAATTGATGTTTAATAGCAATTTGAAGGGTAGTTATTGAAAATCCTTTTATAGATCACCTGAAGATGTAACCTAATCAAACCTCTCTGGTTATAACTTAAAATTACTATTTTGTCCTTATCTTCTTTGAAATATCAATTGCTCTCCACAGAGATTGCCACAGTAATGTTTACATCTTTTCCCTTACCTAAATTCTGCAGTGTTGTTCTTACTTGTTTTTTGTTGGTTGTTGTTGTTGTTTT
>VXBB01004271.1:2145197-2206526 GCA_013399915.1 Illadopsis cleaveri
TTTTTTTTTTCCCCTGTGCTGCTTTTGGCTGGGATAGAGTTGGTTTTCTTCCAAGAAGTCTTCAGGAATGCCTTAGAGGGAGTATCCTT
The DNA here is from genome assembly GCA_013399915.1 of Illadopsis cleaveri. NCBI lineage: Eukaryota > Metazoa > Chordata > Aves > Passeriformes > Timaliidae > Illadopsis > Illadopsis cleaveri. The sequence continues at coordinate 2,145,287 of VXBB01004271.1, forward strand.
GGGATTTCTGTGGGAGTTCAATACTTTTCTCCTAGATTCCATTTTCTCTTTTCACCTCACTAGATCTCTGTTTAATCTTACCTATAAATCAAAATGGAACTCCCTGGAATTCATGAGAAGCTAGCATTTTAGTAAGTCTTACCTATTTTTGCTACAGCAGATGTTGATCTATGCTTGCTAAATTTTTAAGAGGAGATTTTTCACTTGGATCTGTTTGCCTTGCTGAGAGCTGTGTCTGAATTCCTGAAGTTTCTAATCTGATTTTGTTGTTCTGGTGTCTTTATGGGATATTTGTACATAGATGTGTATCAACCTGTTATGGAGCAGCAGTTTACCTTGGTAGTGTAATTGAAATGACTTCATACTAGAAAAGCTTAAAGATGAATGTTTAGTCTTATTTTAAAAACTTATCAAGGTGGGCTCTTCAGAGGATAAGCAAGACAATGCAGATAAATTTTGGAGAATATCTAGAGCCCATGTATTTTTTGTAGTTGTCATTTGAGGCTTTTAGTGTGTATTTCAGGCATAAAAATAAGCAAAGCCACAACAGCAAAACCACAAAAGGCATATTGTGGATGCTTTTAGAATAAAAGGGACTTTGAATATACTTTGGAAGCTGATGAATCCCCTTTTTCTGTCCTCATCAGGCTAGTCAGGGGAATAATACTGTGACCTGTATCTCCCTTTCTTTCCCCCATTGCTTATGATGCCCCTCTGCTTCTCCTGATACAAGTGTTTATGTAGTTTATTTAAGTATTCCATTTAATGCAAATATATTAAGTGGTTCTATTCTAGCCAGGGAATTAGCAATATACTTCTTTGACATTTTAACTATTGCTTTGGTAATTTATACTTTAACTGTCCTTTCTACCTGTTGATCCCATTTTAAAGACGTTTAGAATTTTTGAAATGATAGATCAAAGAAATACCCTCACTGCATTCTCCAAAGTTTACACATCTTGGGGCTTGCCTTAGCTTTTCATGATCAGAAAACATACTTTAATGCCGATAGGAGAGTTTGTATTCAAGCCCTTGACCAAAAATACTGGTTTGTAACATTTGTGTGCTGTAGAGAGTCACTGTTTGCAAATAGTTAAATCTCTTTTTACTTTTCAAACTTGTGTCTTGTGTCCTTTTGTCTCCTTTATACGTCCCATTGTGAATCTCTAGCCATCAGTTTATATTCTCCTTAGTAAAAATGAAGCTATTAATTTTGCCCTGCTGTTACCCTCTTTCTCATTCCCTAAAGATGAGGAGGATGACTGTACCATCTGGCACGTAAACTTCACTTTGGGCCTTTCTCTAAATGTTTGTGTTTGATGTGTGGCCAAATCTTGCAGATTCCTTCCCTGAGACCTTTGTTAGATATGGCCTAGCATAGCCATTACCAGAGTTAAAATATTCTCATTTTGTATCTAAATTTCAATAATTCCTTTTTCTTGGCCATTGGTATGTTATCTAGTCATTTAGAATATTCTGCAAGATCATTTTCCTGGTTTATAAAATCAAACAATATTTATGTATCTTACTTGCTTTCTTTCAATCCAAAACTTATTTGTCTTTACTGTTAAACTTTTCATGGCTTAAGTGCATTCTTGTATCATTCTTCATCCCAAGATACCTATTCCTGCTGTTAATTGGCTCATCATATGAGCCTACATTGGCCAGCTGTTAGTTTTCTTTCTATGAAGTCCCTGCATTCCTTATAAACATCTTTTCTAGAAAATCATTTTTCTCCTCCAAAGCTCTCCTTAAAATCTTTTTGCTGTGATGTCTAAATAAAAGCTGGACAAGACTTATCTCCCGGTGTGCTACAAATTCTGCCTGTTGAGCTGACCAATGTCAGACGTTAAAGAAAAAGGGCTGGAGGGTAACTGTTCTCTGTCTTTAGCTGATCCTCAGTAACTCAGTGATTATACCCTTGGCCTGTGGGCAATGCAAAGGAATTGGACTTAGGATCATTGCCCTTCATTGGCTTCAAACTGCAGTTTTGGGTAGTTAAATATTTATTAACACTTGAAACTCTTCTTGTACTAAAAATGTGCCTTTTTTCACCAAGAGCTAATGTAACATCAATCACCTGGCATTGTCTGTGGGCTCTGAATGCACTCATGGACAGTCATGTGGCGGTTCCCTGGCATGACAGTGCCTGTACAGTTCAGAGCAGACAGCCCGAAATTCGGAAGGCAGAAAGCAAAATACTTGTGACTGGGGAGAAGGACTGAGAAGTGTACAAAGTTTGAAAATGTAATTACACCTTGATTTTTCACTTTCAGTCTGTTTGTTTCTATGATGTTGTGTGCTTTAATTTCTCTTCTGTAGTAAAGCATATACTCCACTGATCATATATTATTGATGTTTCTTCATAGAAAATAAGAGACATTTGAGGATATGATTTCCAATATCCCTGTGGCATTTTCTTCCTGGAAATTCATCAACCTTTTAGCCTGTTGTTTTCTTTGTACACTCTTCTTTCCTTCCTGGGAAAAAGAGTTTGAGAGAGATTGTAACTAGTGAACTTGTTTTTATGTATTTATGTAAAGATGTTGTGGTATTTTAAAGGAATATAATGTAAATTTAATTGTATTGTAATTGTGTGTAGATTTTTGGAGTTCGGGTATAATCAGAGAAATACAATGAGTGAAATCTGGAGGTGGGGTTAAAGGTCCTTTAAAAGTTCATGAAATGAAAATAAAGAAAATACATTTTTATTTTTCCCAAAAGAGTAATCTCACTGTTGTTTTTTCCAAGCTGCACTTAAAACTAATATGTGAAGCATAAAAATAATAGTTAATAATGAAATGTTTTAGGCAGTATGCTGTATTTTATTCTTAAAGGGATTTCAAAAGTCTTTTATCTTGGGAGTTATTTTTCAGAGAAAAAAATTAAATGCATGAGATTTTAACAAAATTGTTATTGACTTTGGGCTTTATTTTAGTAAATGTATTTGTTCTTCCCTTTTAAAATAAAACTTCATTATATAGTGGATGTTTAGTATTATGGAAAAACTATACTAGAAACATTAGTGTTAATAGCTTAGTATTTTAGTCCTTCACAAATTAATGCCTGTGGTAACTGGATGATTTTAGGCCTGTTCTTACAAACAAGGCCTTACTGATGTGCAAGGAACAGTAATACGTGTCAAAAACTCCACATTAACCAAGGTAAGCAGTATAAATGGGGTGTAGGAATCCCCTGTTAGGCTAAAAATCTCCAAGAGAAAATCTCCAGAGCCTACAAATTAAAGACCTCCAATATCATTTAAAAATAAAGCCTTTTATGTAGTAGGGGAGCATTTTTTCAGCTGATAATCAAATAACACTATTATACAGGCTTACTAGATTTGCAAATTTACAAGTTTTTACAAGTCAGTTGGGTCTCTTCCTCAGGAAATCAGTTGAAGTTTTTTTTTCCTGTATTAACTCAAAGAGCCTGCTTGTCCTTAAATCCTTCTGAATATATTTGCCTTATAATTTGACTACATTGAGTCAACACCCTTATAGAAACCGTAATGCAGTAAAAAAAAGAGAAACTCATATATAGTTCAATATAGTTTCCAATTACCTTAGGATCAGATTGGAGAACCTGGAATGTACACAATAAAACCTGCACAAGACTTGAGTTCTTGAGTGAGATTTTGGAAGCAACCAGTGGTTTTCAGAATAAAATACCATTTGAAAGCTTTACTCTGCTTCCAATCGCTGTAAAGTGATAAAAATGAAAATATGTGTGTGTCTTGAAATGTGCATTTTCCTTTCTGAAATTTTCTGAACCACACTTTTGTGGAATTGAAAGCCTCATATGTAAGTAACTAAGCATCACTGCTTTTACTCAGTCAATTTTTTATTATAGTGAATGTTTTTGCTTTGCCATGTTCTGCAATAAAATTCTTTATAATTTATTTACATTTTTACTTTGGAAAAATATGTCGATTCAGATGTCCTTGGTGAATTTATTTTTTAAACTCTTCAGGTTACACTGGAATCCCCAAAATGCATATTGCTTGCAAACAGAATATAGAATATTAGTTCTGTCTTATTTTAGTATGTAGCTCGCAGTAGAGTTATTACAAAGTATTTGAGTGTATCCAGAAATAAATTTTTACTTTGAGATAATAAATTTGTTGCATTTGGCCATAAAATTTTAATTGTGGTTTCATTTTAGTTTTGCAAATGAAATTAGTTTGATGTAATTCATTGCTTTTATTTTAGAAAATGATTATAGAGAGAAAGAAACTTGCATTTTCATACACCTGTAAAGGAAAGTATATCTGATGTGTTTCCAATGAATAATTTCTAAGGTGGGTAACTAAATGGGCTCTAGTGTAATAATTTTTCATTTCTTGAACTTATTTTTAGTTGACTTGGAGCATATTCGCACAGTGAAAGCTGACAAGCACCAGCGATTTTGTCAGGAAAACAATTTCAGTAGCCATTTTGTGTCAGCGAAGACAGGAGATTCTGTAAGTAAAAAAAAAACAACCCAAACTTGTAGATGTCTGTTGGTTTTTTTTTTTCAAGATGCAGCAGTTTTGTTATACTTCACATAACAAACTATTGAGAACTCAGGGTGCTGCAGGCCCTTTTTTGCCTCCCTTAGTTGCATGAAAAGTAGATCTTTGTATGAATTCATATTATTCTTATTAAATTACAGTGGTTTCTCATCTGATTTTCAGTTTGAGGTACAGATTTTAATGGAAATGATCTGGTTTATACATCAATATGAGAACTGAGACCAGCTAAATCTCTGTTTGCTGACAGCCTATAGTTAAATATATTTCTCGATTCCAGGTGGAGTCTCATCCATAGACCATCAATATAGAAATTTCCAATGATTGGTAAATAATGTGACAAGACCCTGTTGCAATAAAAGATTTTATTTTAATATGAGTCCTGAGCCATGAGAGACATTCCCTTTGCAGGTCCAATGAAATTTGAACATTCTGGCATTTGTACCAGATGCTTTGCAGAGTACATTTTTGAACAATCTTTTGACTCTGAGCTAACTGGGTTATTTGTTTTAGTTGGAAGCGTATGAAAGAAAAGATTCTTTTTCAGTTGACACTATCAGTCAAATTAAATACTATTGTATTGTTTTGCTTGATTTCTGTCTCATGCCTAATGAGTTTGTCATTCCCATAAAACAGTCTTGTATCTGTCTCCTTAACATTACTGTTGACAAGAAAGTTTACTTTATTTTTATGTTATTGAATAGTAAGACCATGTTCAAGTACATGGAAGTATAGTCCACAAATGGAATCACTTGTTAAGGTCTTCGATGAATCTTGTGCAATGAACTGCCTAATTTTGTAAGATAATAGTTTTTCTGTAAAGTCTAACAATACTGCTGTTACACATACAGTGAGTCCTGATTCTCTTTATAGGTTGTGTTAAATCCTTGGCATATTTTTTTTGTTTGAAGTGTGATAATATGGGGTTTTTATGCTAGAAACAGAAAAAAACCCCACAATACTACACTTAGTAAAATGTGCACCTAATAAAATGTGTTCTTTTCTCAAGGAGACCACCAAAATCGGTTCATTTTATAAGTGATACATTTATCATTGCTAATTATGACAGATTCTTTATTGCAGCTAAGTAATTAATTACATCAACATTCCACTATATGTACTGATTGTACTTTTCATAGCTTGCTGTTTAAAAACAAAAGTACATCTGAATATGCCTAGAAAACATTAACAGGAAATCTCTGCCTAAATATCTGCCTCAAAAGAAGCAGTTTCAATAGTTCATTTTTAGTTTCAATATAAATTTGAAATAGCCCTTTCACTGTTGCTGCACACTGATCGTTCAGAGGATGGAGTGTTTATCCTAAACAGTGATTTAAGAAGAGGCTATCTCTTGCTACTGTGAATATAGACTAGAGGAGTCTTACTCAGTGAAATGATTTGTTTTGTTCACATCAGATCTTTTCATCATACTTGTTTGCAAAAGATGATTTTGTGTACATAGAAAATTCTGAAAGTCATCTCAGAAGCAAAAAACATTCATGAAAGATTTAGTAGAACTAACTGTGTTACTGTCCATCAAATCACATGGCCTAAGCATTGCATTTGTGCTTGATGTTTTTTGCAGTGTCCTCAGGGCAGGTGATGTAGCTCAGAGCACCTGAGAGTTTGGTGTGGGCTAAACTAGGTTTCTGAGCCTCAGAATCTCTGTTCAGCATGCCCTTTCTTCTTGTGTAGACGTTGGTAGAACAGAACCAGTACTACCCCAAAGAACTGAGAGAAAGAGCAATTGTTTTGGAAGCTACTGCACTTCATTGGTTGTGCCACTAATTTCTGGTTTCCATTTTGGGTGTTAGAAGAGATTGTGTAAATAGTATTTTTCTTAATTTTCGCTGAAAATGACTGGGAGCATGTATATAGATATTTTTTTTTGTGGGTGGCAGCTGCATGATGCAAACCAATGTTTGTTAGGAATTTAGATGGTGAGCTCAGAGGAACAGCCCTGCAGATAAAATGTAACATGTAGCTTGGCAATATGGTATTCAGCAGCAGTGCACACTTAAGCGGCTCCTCGTGAACGTGACATATTCCTTAATTAAATTTAAAATGCAGTTTTACCTAAACAGTAAGATAGGTGGACTGTCTTGAGATGAATTAAAGGAATTATTTAAGACAGCATTGCCACCCAGTATTATGTGTTAAACCATGTTCAAAGTCTAACTCTAATCATGTACTTTGGCCAGGCTGCTGCTGCAGGCTGTACAACATCCTGCTTGTTCCTAGATACTTCTGTTCAGTGTATGTTTTGTAAGATTCTTCAGAGCTTTTTCATACTGCTATTTTTTGGACATATGTAGTAGAGATTTTGTTGATGTTGATGCACAGTTCTGTTATTCTCAGTTTCAGAAACCTACATCACTTATTTCACAATACACTGGTAATACATTTTTGTGCTAAACATTAGTGAATACCCTTATTCATATTTTATAGCACTGAGGGTAGTATTTGAGAGGTGGGTTGTGTAAAAGCTTGTTTAAACTTAGGTCTCTGGAGGCAGAGTAGAAGTGTTGCTTAACAATCCAGCATACTGTTCATTCCTTGTACCATTGTTGAGTTATTTTCTCAAATTTTTAAACAAAATTGAAAGTACCAGATGAGGTTATTTTCTGTTTTTCACAGGTCATAATTTTGTATATCATTGTTTACTGTTCAAGAATGGTTTGATATTTGAAAGAACCTCAAGGATGTCTGTTTTTAATCATTTAAATGCAATTTATTTTTTTTCCATAGGTCTTCCTGTGTTTTCAGAGAATTGCTGCTGACATACTCGGCATCAAATTAAACAAAGCAGAATTGGAACAATCACAGGTGATTTTCCACAAATACATGGATATTTTTAGTGTTTTATTTAGTATTAAAAGTGATCTCATTGTGGATTTATAACTGTTCTTTAAGTCAATCTTCATTTGTTGTTCTGAAGATAATTATTCAATTTCACAACAGCTTTTGAAATACGATAATTCCTTATTTATCCATCATGATCAACTCTCTGAAACAAGAAAAAACATGTTCAAAAATGAAGAAAAAACTTTAGTTCTAAGGAAGTTTGTTTGAAAATAGTGCTTAAGATTAATTTAGAAATTAAATATGTATGCATATACAGGTAGCATGGAAGATATTAATGATACTATATGCATGGGTTTAAACAGAAAAATTTTTCTACAACTCAGTTTCAGAAACCTCAAAAAGAAAGGTTGTACTGAGGCAACCCTGTGTAATGACATTTGAGATTACAATTATTTAAATTTACTTAGTGAACCCAAATGTTGCTGTTCTAGTGGTGTAATAGCCTGGAACTGCTTTTCAATACCAGTGTTAAACAAGTGCCACAAAGTAAGTCAATAAGTTTATTTAAAATAAATGGCAAAGCATTTCTTATGTACAGCTTGGTCCCCTTCTTTTTGAAATATACAATAAATATGTAATTTCTGAAAGTACTTTGCCACAGCAGTGTTTACAGTCTGTTTTGAAGTGGTTAGCTAGAAAACTACAAAATTGTAAACAACAAAATTGTAAAATATACTTAACAAACAGATTAGTTTTAAAAAGCTGTAGTTTATAGGCAGAGAAATACTGAGTGTGTCTTTTAAATTTATTAAGGTACCATCCATCTATTATTTTGAGCTCTGTGATTATTTGCTTATAAATAATTGAGCACAGAGAGTTCTTCAAATTTTCTTTGGTTGTTTAGCTAACACTGGAATATCAGTCCTAGGCCTCTCTGTGCTGTGAGGGGTGTAATTCAGGTGTAAGATTGTAGAAAGGTATGCAAATACCTTAAATTTAAAGGAGACTGGTAATAGGGTTATACAGAAAATTTTATCATTCTAAACAAAGGGTCTGTTTTTAGGTTGTTTTTAACGTAAAAGCTCCATATAGCCCCAATTCACTTTTAAGTAGGCTTTCTTCTACTTTAGTATTGTAATTAGCTTATAATGTTGTCAAGTAGATCAATGGAATAGGCAATATATGGGTCAGACAAAGCTGGTATTACACAACTTGCATTAGCAATAGCCTATAAATAATTTGCATGAATTAAATACTGTGGCATACACTACTTTGGATGTGCATCCAGGCTCTAATTATCAAAAAAAAAGGTAAAAATATCTCTGAAAACCCACCATCACTGACAAAAAATCAACAAAAGAAGAAACAAAACCAGTAAATGGATTTAGTCAGAAAAGAAACTTCACTGTTGTGTTTCAGGCACAGCAGAAGTCACTAGATGGTGTAACACTGTGCATGTAGCTAAAGAGTGTGAGCTGCTTAATTTGCAAAGTTCTGTTAATGGAGCATAATTTCAATCTACTCCAAACAAACAATAGCTCTTTGTTTTAAGTAAAACCTTTGCTTCTTTTGAGAGTGTTATTTTGAAGGGCCTGTAAGAGTTTCCCCAATATAAGTCAGAAACCAATGAGAATTGTATTGGAATGTCTGTTAACTGTATCTTAAGGCTCACTGTTGAATGGAACCAAATACTCCCATCACTTCATAAGAATAGAAATGGGAAAGTCTACATAATCTGGAGAGTGAAAACTTGAACCTTCGTATCCTCAGGAAGATAAATTCTCTTGAGAGAAATTCATTTGTCTGCCTCAGAAAAGCCTAATTGAAGTGATGTGTAGATGCTGTTTCCCAAAAGCATGGAGCTGGTCTCTTGGCTGGAAGGAGGTGGTGTTAGAGGACAATGCCAATATGAGGTTTCTGTTTCACCACAGACTCTTGTATGACAGTGCAGGTCCCTTTAGTGTGGTGGTGGTGGGAGTGTTTCCCTCTTCCATCCCTAAAATGGGCATGCGTCTTCCTTAATTTGTGGGACAATTATATGATGTGTGTTCCTTAAAATTTTTAGGCATTGAATACTCTAGCTACTGGGCTATAAAATTAGATCAGTGGATAGATGGGTGCTGGATAAATGCTATAAAGAATCAAATAAATACAATGCAATAGTAAATGTGACTCATCCATAAAGTATACAAGTGTTGACTTGGATTTAATCTTCAAATAAGGAGTAAAAGCTATTGTAGTTTCTACAAATATGCACCATTTACACACATGATTATATATTTGAGTTTGCCATATTTTGTGTAGTGTGAGATTTCCTCATTTTGAAAACTGAGACAGTTCTTGCTTGAACCTCTTTGTCAGAGAACATCAGATATGTTCATTCAATCTAGGCTATAACAAAATATAAGATTAAATACTGAATTTGCGTAAAATGCCAACGGTCAAATGCTATATGTATATTTTTTATTGTCTAGTATTGAGAATATGCTTTAAAATTATTTCTAGCACTTGATTTTGTGCCTGAACATCTTATTTTTTATGTTTAGAGTCAGTTATGATTGTCACAGTCTAAGAAGATCTCAGATGTGACTCATAGGTGGATAGAGATAAGTAATAGGAATTCCAAACACATTATTTTAACTTGTATAAATTTGTGGGGTTTGGCTCATGACTTTTGAGCTTTGATGACTGGCAGAACTGCAGAAGCTCTTGTGAAAAGTATGTGAGGTTCTTGGTTGCCTTCAAATTAGCAGCACAACTTCTGTGAATTAACTGCAAGAACAAGCCTTAGAGATTGAATTATATTTACTCTGCATTGTTTCAGAAAACAGCTGCAGCAGTTTAAGATATTAATGCAGCCCAACCTATTTGCTACTGCCCTTTTGTTGCAATGTATTGCTCCCACATCAGAATCAGAAAATGGAAGGTGATCATGTGCTTTGGCCACATCAGGGTGAAGTTGAGCAGCTTAGCTTAAACTGCTGCTGAAAGTTGTTTTAAAGAAAAGCTGCCAGACTGTGCTGAAGTGGATGAGGTGCAAGTACACATTACATTCCACCAGCTCTCCTTTGGCAGCAATGATCTCCAGCAGAGGAATAGAACAGACATTTGGGGGTGGTAAGTTTTTAAACTATCTCAGCTAGAGCTACTAAACCTTGTCTGTTAACATGCTGAGATGACTGTTAATCAAACCTTTATTTGGACAAAACTGTGGTAAAACAAAGAACTAGATTACTCTTCATGCGTGACTGGAAAGTAGAGCATGTTTTTTGAAATGGAACAGTTCCAAAATAAGAAAATTGCAGATTCTGACTTATTTTCAGTCCTCAAAATACTCTCCCTTTTAAATTGCAAGGGTCTGATGAAATTTGAGGAAATAGCTCCTTTTTTAATCAAATGTTTTTCTTTCTGTATTTTTTACTTTCAACCATAGTGTAAAAACTGCATGAGGTACAGCTTTGTTCCTTGGCATTGGCAAGAACTAGCATTTTTGTGAGTGATGTGTAGTTTTCTCTCTAACTAAATGCCAGTTCAGCAGATCAGTGTGTGTGTGCCAGCTTTGTACAATAAAATGTTTGGCAGATAAGTCAGATCTGGAATACCTGGACCAAGAAAGGTTATTTCTCATTATTGACAGTGATTTGAACCATTGCAATGATATGCTTGATGTAGACTCTGATGCGAAGAGGCCCAAGTTTTTAATTAGCGTGAAGTTAATAAAAGAAATGTTGCAATGATTTTTTTAACTCTTACTTGGATGAAATTCCATTAGAAAATCCAAGTCATTTATGATCATCAGTTTTTTGCTACAGTGTACCTAAGCATAGGTCACTAACCTGACTGTGTTTACAGGAAGGGATTTAGAACCGTGTTTGAGGAACAATTAATTGCCTACTGATTGCAGGTCTTTTTTTTCTTTTTTTTTTGCCCCTCAGTTCTAGTCAAAAGATTGGTATGAAGAAACTAGGTCCTGTGAGGTCAGATAATGCTGTTTAATGCTGAAACTCCTACTACTCCCTACATAGGATTTGGCAACCTTTCTCTTGATAACATCAGGCCAGGAGTCCAGTAAATCATGAGTGTTGTCCAGTAGATAAGATAATATGAATGTGATCAATTAAGCTCAAGAAGAGTACTTCAGCAGCTAATAAATCCAGATCCTTTACCAGCCTATTCAATTACTGTTGCTTGTTTGACATACAGGTTTTATTTACAGAGTTAATCTTGAATGTATACTGTTTGTATATTCCTAATTCAGTTTATATATTGTTTCCTTTAAAATAATAGAATTTAATTATTTATTAATTAATGTTAACCTTGAAAATATATTTTAGGAAAGTTGAAATATTTAAGAAAAAATATTAAATTGGTTTAGGGAGACTATTGGCAGACTTACCTCCTCTGCTGCTTCTTTCCTGAAATTGTTCCATGAATTTTACTTCCCTTTGCATGAACCCTGCACTGACCCTGTATTAATAATGAGAACTTTGCATCCATTACCTGTATTAATAATGAGAAAAAAGTTTTGCTTGTCTTTAAGGGGAAAAATGGAAACATTTATTTTTAAATGAAGCAAAGAAAAATCAAAACTTACAGCATTTTGATATGATGTTGTTAATTTGGTCACTACTTGTGGATTATATATTTAGGTGTAATGTGATTGTTATGTAATGGAAAAAAATGCATGTGTACAGCTAATGCACTTGTTACAAGCTGATAATGTAGTATTTTATATTTAAGTATCTTTGACTTAAAGGAGGAATAGGCCACTGTCATCTTTTCCACTGAATTTCCTGCCGTTATATTCTGTCCCTTCTCTAGCTTTAATACACTTTTGCTGATTGCATGATTGAGCCTTTCACTTAGGTGCTTTGAAAAGGCATATCCTGGAAAAAGCTTGAGAAGCAGCCCTGGTGCTGAGAGTGCTGCTTTCAGCCAGACATGTTGCTCTTATATCTGCCTAAGGCCTGAAAATGCACTTTCATTTTGCTTCTGCATAATCTTATGTTATCCATTCATTCTTTTCAACCGCTGATTAATCTCTCCATTGTTTTCCTTCTCTTTTCTTTTTACATTCTTCTCCTTGCCCTCTATCCATCATGTTGATACATGGTTAACAGCATGTTGTCAGGGCAGAACTAGTGAAATATCCTGAAGAAGATAACCAACATCATACTTCCAACTGTCAGAGCAAAGTCTGCTCAATGCAGTAGTTCAGGTATTGATGGAAAACTTGGTTTGTTTCTTTTTTATAAGCTGCATTGCTTTTACATGAAGTAACAACTGTTAAGTAAGTTCTTTTGGAAGATTGTGTTTTGTATGTGTAAGTACTTGTAATAATCAATGCATTATTTTGGAACTCTGTGTACAATTAACTACGTCATGTTTCTAATCAGATAGTTTGTAGAAACTTTGAAATGCTTCATGTTACTGTATTCAGTGCTGTACATTCAAAGTATTACATAGCTGTCTCAGATGAAAATGGATGCAAAATTGTACATTTTTGTCTCCTCATGTAGGAGAGAGCATCAGTCTTATCAAATGCTTTGTAAATAGAATGCGAATATCTGTAAGATCTGTATTATAGAATAAATACAGTACGCAAAACTTCATTTTATGTTAATGTAATATTTAGCCAGTATGCCTATCAAAGCTTTTTTCAAATATGGCTATATTTAAAATTTGCTTTGAATTCTGTCTATATTTTCTGATGAAATGCTTGGAGTAAAGACAAGAACACAAACTTAGGTACAATTTCCAGTTACAATTTAGGCAGCTGTTACTAAAGAATGAATGGCACAACTTTTGCAAATGAATTCTGTTTTATTACTCTTGTACAGAATAATTTTCGTGGAAGTAAAACTGTATTCTGCTTTAGTAAAAAAATTGTATACCTTTTGTAGTGTTGTGATAATCTACCAAGGCATATGCTTCTGCTTAGCATGTATAAACCTAGAATTATAATGAGAATTAGCACTTGATCAGGCTTCTTGTAAGGTAGTGAAAAAAAAGAAAATTGTTTGTTATTTTTCCCTTTGTATTTCATAAAAATCTGTTGAATGCTTTTCCAGCATGAAGTTTGTGTTTTCTGATTGTTACTGTGTTTTCTTTCATGACAGAGGGTGGTGAAGGCAGATATTGTCAACTACAGTCAGGAGCCTGTGACAAGAAGTGTTAACCCTCCCAGAAGCTCAATGTGTGCAGTTCAGTGACCACGCTGTTCTTCTCTGGTTTGATACCTTTGCAGTCCCTCTGCCTTGACACAGGCTCTGGGATTACCAGGAACTTTGTTTTAACAGGGACCAGCACAACAATGCAATTAGAGGTTTCAGAAACATGTTGCACCGTTGTCCATTAAGAAGCAGCAGGCAGTTTTGTGACTGGCTGAAATTCAAACGTGAGACCACACACTTGAAAATTTAAGGTCTATATTCTTTTAAGTTATATTTAAATGAAACTGTATAACTGTGTTTATGTTTCCTCCTCTCTATTTGACTGATACCAGAATAAAAATGGATGAGGAAGCCCTGCATTCAAAATGCTTTTAAAGACATCACCGTGGAAGGGTATTTTGCCAAAGCATTTTTAATTTCTTTTTCTCCAGTTATTTGAACTAACACTCAGCAAAATGTTACTTGGAAAAGCTGTTGTTGGAATAATTTTAAACCTATAATATATATTTTATCTAGCGATAATTTTGAAAGTGTTGCATTAATATATATATACACTTAGCACAAAATGTATAAATTGTATCCAGTGAGAAACAGTCTTATCAGTCTGTTTGAAATAAAGCTGTTGTTATAAAAATAGTTACTTTTCTGAAGTCTCAAATTGTGTCCATGGATGCTCTGACAAATGCTAGTGTTTTTGTGTATTTTTATTACATCAGCATTACTTTTTGCAGTAATAGATAGGCTTATATGTCTTTATGAATATGGATGAATCTCAGTCAACAGTTTGGTCTGTAAATGATGAATGATATATTCAACATGCATTAGAAACTGTTGATAGATCAATTAGCATCAGTCACTTTAAATAACCAACACGATTACTTTTGGCCTGGTACTCCTTTCTTTCGAATTTAGAGTAAATAACAAATAAAAAGCTGTGTGCTCTGTGATCTTCACACTTCTCCCCTGTTGCTTTTCTAGCAGTGCACACAGTTCTCTGCTGGCACATCTGAACAGAAAGCTAAGGAGAGGAAAAAAATTAGGCCATCTCAATTCCCAAACTAGAAATCTTTTCCCGTTTAAACTCTAGAATTTGCTTTCTGATAACCACAAGGAAACATTTGGAGATTCAAAAGGTAATGAGACTGTGAAGCTTGTTTATCACAAGTGAAAATTATGAGGTTCTTCAAGCGAATGTTACTATTAAGCTGTTCAAGCAAATGCTTATTAGTTGGAACAATTAAACAATTAGTAGTTTAACAAAATAGCTAAACTATTTTAGCTATGTTAAAAAAAGATTGGAGATGGCAAAAAATCCTGTTTATTAGCTTAACACATAATTCTATAACTCTGTGATATGACAGTGTGTATTGTTTAGCATTCAGATGTGGGAAATTCTAAGAAGCTGAGATATTGAGAAATTATGCTACACTAAGGTAGGTGTGATTTTTAGTAAATTATTTATTCTAGTCTGTATTCTTGCTCCTTCCCATGGCGTTCGTGTCCCACTGCATTGTTTTATTGTATAGTTAACTGCAGCTGTAAGGACAACTCTCTTCCACTACCACCAGCGGAGAACTTCTCTTCGAAGAGTTTTTCTTAAATAGTAATTCAGTTCACAAGTTTATGGCTTCCAAGGCAGGTGGAAAGTTTTTTTTAAATCCTTACATTTCTTGGTGTGTTTGTGGCCTCAACTCTGCTTGTATGTTCAAGTACTGACAAGAACTGTCTCCTCTGAGAAGCTGAGCACAGCGTGGCTCAGGTAGGTGGCTGTGGCCTTTCTCTAGTCCGTGTGTATCATCTTCATGGTCCTGCTTCCCAAGTAATAACTAGCATGGTCTTAAACACCCAGCTTCTTTGATTGTTTAAGTTTTCTCCTTTTAACAACTTCTGTAATTTTATTTTTCAAAAGAAAATGCTTAATGCTTTTTCATAACTTCATATGCAGAGTCCATTATTGCCTTGAATAATAAAAAAATTTTGCTTTTACGTTTTGGGTATCCTAAAGTATGAAAGATGTTATACGTGTCCCAGTCCAAGCTGTTTTACAGATGGATTTTATGTCTTAGTCTCATCACATTTTTTAATTCAAAGTGCCTGTTTTTTCTAGCTGTCTTTGACTTGTAATTCCTTTTGTATTTTGTTCCTCTTGATCATTTCACCAACTGCTACGTTAAAGGCCTACCTCCTCTGAAGATTTTTTTTTTATGTTTCCAGACTGCCCTCATTCTTCCTCCCTAACACACATATATATTATTTATGCTAACTAGGAATCTCCTCTCTTCTGTGCCCTCAGCCCCTCCTTTTGCTGCCCCTCTTAACCTCCTCAGCTTTTTGTATTGTATACTGACTTCCACTCTCTGCTTTTCCCTCGTCTTCCTGCCCCATTGAGATCCATTACCTGTCCACCTTTTAATCCTTACAAATGAGCTTTGCTCTTTTTGCTCAGCCTTGGGGACCCCACCTTGAGCCTTCAAATTCCAGCTGCAGTCTAAATCCTTGGCTGTGGTAGCTGCCTTTGAAGTGCTGCAGCAGCTGTGGTTGAAGATTCAGCACTGCTGTTGCTGGTGCTATGGCACAAGTTCCTCCAGGCAGAGCAGGAAGGTCAGAGATGATTCTGGAGGATTAAGCGGTATGGAGAGAGGGAATAGACTGTGTTCTGCAGGGAAGGCAAGGACTCTGGTGACTGGAGGGATAGACACAAATCTCGTTAGAGAAAGACTGTGTAAGGACTCTGGGTGCGGTTGCTTTCTGTAAGTAATCTTCCACCACTACTGATTCAAATGGTTCATGTGTAGTAGAGTTGAATTGTGCCATATTAATGCACTTTGAAAGTTTTTTCCAAGGTGAGAACTGGTGGAAGGCAATTCAGCAAACAGTTACAAAGTAAAAAAATGCAGTGCTCTCCAAAAGTGAGGGGACATGTGCTTAATGTCCACTGACATGGAGAGTGGGCTGGGACAAGTGAAACATGTTTTTTCCTGAAGCTGAGGCCAGATGAAGGGAAGAAACCTGTTCAGGCACTGATCTTACACAGATGCACACTGGTGAAGTGATCTGCCTGCTCAGAGCTGTTGTAACTAATCATTTCAGTAACAGCTCTGCGGTTAAAGGTTGTTGCTGAGTTCAGCTCCTTGCTGCGGTCAGTCTCCGTGATGTGGTGGATACCAGTAGGCTCATTGTGTCTGGCCGCATGGTAGAGTATCAGTGCTTGTAAAACATACATCTGAAGCATTATTAGACTCATGCAACTTCTTGTCTTTTGTGGTTCTAAAGTTTGGTGGAGTCAAATGGAGTCTTTTTCACAAAGAACAGCGTGAAGTTATTTTCCCTTGCAGCCAGATGCTCAGAGTGTCAGAACCAGTGATGAGTTCATGATCTCTCTGAATACATTGTCTTTTGGCAGTTCGTAAAAGTCGTAAAAACACCTGAAGCTGCTTTTTAACCAGACTTTTTTTTAAAGTTTTTACACACATACAAGGTCACTATGAAATTATGTGAAATGTGCTTGTTTGAGGAATTTGATAATTGTCAGTGCTATCTATCTGCATCCTTAGGCATCTGAAAACCCCCTTTTCTTTAAATCACTCCTTGATTTTCACTGGAGAAAAAGGGCTTTTGCATAAGGCAGCTTCTTTTAAATGCAGAGCTAATTTGTATGTCGGCAGGTGCACCTGATAGCCTAATATCCAAAATTTTATAATAATTTTGTAAAGAAAAATATTATAGTAATATTTGAAGTTGGTTATTCTGCCTTTTTTTTTGAGAATGGCAATTTAGATAAATTGCAGTTGTATTTTTCCTTTTTGCATTTATTTATATCAGGAATATGGTTGCTTTTTCACAAAACAATTTATAATCTTTGTTTCATGATGTTCTTGACATTTTTACAGAGTTGTAGTAGAGAGTACTGTTTAGTAGGTAAACATTGGTATATCTAACTTGGACTGTACTGTGCTGCTAATGTTTTGACAGAAGATTAAAGTGCTGTTCTGTAACATAACTAACAAGTTTATAATAATGGGAAATTTTCTGCAGGGGAATTTTTCCTATTTGGAATACTTACATGAATTTCTGATGTAGCTTAACCATTTGTATGAGGGGCCTGATAGATGTATTTAGAGCAGCATTGACTTTTATGGAAGTTATATTTACAAAGCTGACATGATTAACTACTTTTCTTTCTGGAATTTACACATTATTTCCCAAGCAAAGATGTTTTTCTACAGTGCTGTATTCTTTTCTTTCTCTGTTCAAATACTACTGTTTAACATATAATCTGATTTCTTTAGGCTGTCTTTATTTAAAACCAGCTCATAACCACTTAAAATGTCAAAATCCCTGAATGTTGCTGAAAAGGAAAAGCCAAAAGTTATCCATGTTTGCATAGGGGTAATGGCATATGTATAAGATTAAAACTCCAGATAATTATCTGTAGGAAGCAAATTTATACTCTGATTTCAGATGCTATGAATAGAATGTGATTAGAATTTAATGTGCTGCAGTTTTATTTGCAAAATACACAGGTCCTGTATAAAACCTCTTTTTATAAAGGACTCTCTAGAAGCCTTGGGGATCCCTGTTTAACTTGCAAATGCCGAAGTTTGATCTTCCCCAAATAGAAGATAGTGAAGCTCCTGAGTTCCATGAACTGATTTCTATTTTCAGCTTCCCATAGAGAGCTGACTGTTCAGCCAATTTAAACTCTTTTTTTTCTCCTCCACTTCATCTTCATTCATTTTGGCACCATTTTGAACTGGAAAACTTCCAGTTAGCTAATTGGCCATTTGCCTTGTTTTATGTGGGGGTGATGTCAAGTGCTGAAATAACCGATTCACTGAAAGCAATCTTGTTTCAAAGGCTGGTCACAACCAAACCTCAGAAGGTACAAATTTCAGGTTTGTTTTGTATTTAACTGCTACACAGCAGTCCTTATCCTAGTGGACGAACCTCAGAGAAGAATATAGATTTGAGGTCAAGAGCTCGTGTTTGCTCAAATACCACATTTAGTGCACTGAATTCTGGAGGAAGTAGGAATCCAGATCTTTTTTTAATATCACTTTCAAGACTTCCTCTGCTTCTATGCTGTAATGTCATACTAGCAAACAATGCTTTAAAAAAATATTAATTCAAGTCCTCATTTTAAAACCAAAATGTGGCAAGTATACTGTGGTTCAGGGAAGTTTTTCTTTTAAGGATGAGTGGAAAAACTGCTTGTTGTATGAAATACCACTGGCATAGTTGAAGATATGTAGTACACATTAATAATCATATTTGGTTGTTATGATCTGTTAAATATCCTATATTCTGCTTTCTACTTTTTTTTTATTTAAAATATTCTTTAAAATGATAAAGATTATAAATAGAAAAAAACCCACCAAAGTGGTTTTAATTAATTCGTGCCTCAGAAAAAGTTCTTCAAACTGCTTCAGGCAAACATTTTTCTTTGCTAACTAAACTCCATTTCTGTCCTTTCCTGGGCTGATCCGTACCAGGTAGCTTGGAGGATCATGACCTACTAATCCTTTTTGATTTCTGGTGAGCTTTTAAAAACAAAGTAGACCAAGAAACATCAAAGGAGGATTTAAAAGACACACACTGTGCCCTGAAAAGTAAATGTTGCTTTGGAAAGCATTCTCTCCTTTAAAAAAGAGGTGAATGCTGCGGTTCAATACTGTTCACCAAAAACACTTAAGCATATGCTCAAAATTAAGCATGTATTTAAGTTCCCTTGAAGTCTATGCTGTTTAAGTACACACTTGAAGCTAAATACATTCTGTCATACTTTGCTGACACAGAAATTCTGGCTCCATTGAAATCAATGCCTTTGAGGCTAAAGTTCTTTCAGGAATTTCAGTGTTGTTTCTTAAATTTTCTACCCATTGTGAAGGGTATAAACTAAAGCTACTCACAAGTTAAAAAGAGAAAAAAGAAAAGATGTTTCTCATACGATCAATTGTTTTTTCTGATATTTTCTCTAGTATTAATGATAGGCAAATTGAAAAAATAGAAGTTGAAATGTGGTTCAGTTTTGTGAGCAGAACATTTACTTGACATTGGGCAAGTTGCTGTTTTTGGAACAAATGTTTCTCAGATCCGTAATGAATCAGAAACAAAAGAATTTGAAGGCACTTGACAAGTCTCATTGCAAGCTGAATTCCAGCTGATCATGCAGGAAAACATATCAAGTTCCCATTTGCAGTGTCTGAATTGCAGACCTGACATGGAGGATAAACAAGAGCTGGTACTTCTTACTCAGATTTGGGGAGGTATTTGATCACCATCTTGGAAAAAATGAAGTGTGATTTCTGGAAATATTCCAGTATTTGTCAAAGAATGGTGAGGCAATGTTTAACTGCATAATGGAAACTGGAGAAAAATGTTGACATCCCACTCATCAATCCAATTGCATTTTTATCTCTCCACTGTCTTGGAAAGAGAGCAAAGTGTAAACCAACGTTTGGCACAAATGGGCTGTCTGTGGCATTTAGGAGCAATTTACATGTAATTGGTAACAATTATACAGACAACCCATTTATAACAGGGAGTGAGCTCACAACCTAGCATAAACTACAAGAAAACAAATCATATCCCCCAGGAACCACGCACTGATGTAAGAAAGAAAATTGAAGTTTTTCAGTTGAACCTCTTACTGGTTTTATCACCCAGAAATTCAGGGATACAAATAAGCCTGTACTCAACATTCTCAAAAGTGCAACTTGTGTTTGTGGCCATTAAGCTTGGATGTAATCAGGAGTCTTAAAGAGGGCGCTCTCTATCTTTTTTATGTAGTTCTGTTAATCTTCCTGACTAAATGGCCAACCTTTGAAAGTTCAGAGTTTAACTCTGTTTTCTATATGGTCAGCTACTGAACTGATGAGATGGCTTCCCAGTCTCCTCTGTCAAGGGCACCTGGCGCCAGCCAGGTCCCCAGCAGCAGAGACTGAGGTGACAGATAGTGGTGACACTGAAGTGCAGCTGAGCAGGCTTGGAGAAGCTTCAGCCGGATACTGCAACTTGGGGGAGTGTGAATTAATTGACTGAGATAAAATTAGTTTGATTTGTACATGTCAACAGCGGTTGAATGTCTTCCACTGTCTTTTGGATAAGACACCAATCGACTTTTTTTTAATTACTATTTTTTTTTTCCAGGTATGCATAAGCTTACTGTACTTGTTCTAGTTGTGACAACAGGTTGGATGTTTCTGCATCCTCCTGCTGTGGGCAATCTTTTCCTATTTGGTTAAGCTTGTTGCAGTGCAGATTCACTAACCATACTGATTCAGGTTGGACATAGTTTTTAATGCAGCTTTGAGAAAGTCTGAATCCAGATCCTTGTGCAGGCACTTCATTAGCTGACTCTCTGAGGAGCATTCAGTATGATGCTGTAGTATCCATTCAAATGGGGTGCTATAAGCAACTCATGATAATTCTGGTCTCTGTGACTGTTGCTCTAGTTTTAACCCCCTAGCATGGTAGAAGTGCTAGGCAATGAAAATTGGTGCATTGTTTTTTTTGCCTGTTTATAGGATCTTCATAGTCTAATTGGCACCTATTCACCGAGAAATTCAGATGACAATGTCTTTAATTTATTTGAAACTGGACATTACAGACTAGCATTTTCAGTGGAAATGGGCAGAGTCTTTGGCTCTGGCTTGGAGGAGCTGCAAATGCTCCCTGTGTGTGTTTGTACAAACCACTTAACCTGTCTTAAGCTGTCTATGACTTGGAACTCTTTGCAGGCTGACCACAGTGCTCCTTCCAGTGGGGCTGCCGTGGACATTTGTGGGAATGTCCTGTGCTTGTGTACTGTGGTGGAGTGGTAGCTTTGACTGGTTCCTTGTTTAGACATGGGAGGCATCAAGCAATATTTTCTAGGATTCTTGTCAATGCCTCCATTGTGCAAGTGTGCAGTCTGATGGTATCCCTCATATAGCCAAATATTTGGGATGGACCTGGACAAGGTGTATTTCAGGTAACAAATAGACCCAAGTTTATAAAAGTTATCCCAGCAAGGTTAGTTGACTGTTTACATCATGCAAACCATAAACATTAAACGATGTTGTCTATTTCTGCTCTGAAGACACAACTGGTAGCTGAAGGCTAATGCAAGTGATCTCTGAGGCATTCTGGCAAAGCCTGGGAATAGATGGATGCTTGGTCTAAGTGTGCCTTAATCACTTTAGTCAGTCTTGGGATTCTTTTAATTAATGAAAAAAATTAGTCTTTTTTCTCGTCTGTTCCTTTCCCTAATTATTTTTGTAAAAAAAAAAAAGTTACTAAAACCACTTTTTAAATTTTTTTTTCTTTTATTGTTCCACTCATTGGAGCAGTGGTTTCTGTTGTGCCCTTGACATCTGCAGCCATCCTCAGCAGCAATCGTTCTGAGCTGTTTCTTCTATCCCTTTGTACTTTAGCAGGACATTGTACTGCTCACACACACACACACACACACACATATACTGTGTTGTATATAAATATACATGAGGCTCCATACACTTTAGCACACAATGAGTGTCTTGGTAGTTGGTACTAGCAGACTTTTAGATGTTGGGTTCTTTCCTCACCTCTCTCTATTTTGAGTCAAGTGTTTCAGTACTGCTGAAAGTACATGTTAGACTATGTGGGTAAAATTTGGAAATACCTGCAATGTTTAGTGGTAGATATTAGATATATCTGTCTCTAAGCTATGTTGACTGCATTGATACAGTCAATAAAGCAGGTCCAAGGAGCCTTGCAGAGCACTGGAATGTTGTTGCTTGCTGTGGAGCAAAAATGGCATGCCTGACCAGAACTCACCTTCTTCTTTTATTTACATGGTGCATTAAGAGCTGCAGTGGGAAGTAGGGCAATGGGAAGATGGTTGGAGAATAGGAATGCAAACCAACTCTCATTGTCATCTCACCAAAGCACTTGGATGTTCACAGCAGTATCAGACTACAGTATTTCAAATCCCTCCTCCACTGTCATTAAGGCAGCACAATTATTTATGTTGTAATCTAGACTGTGAAAATGATCCAACTTAAAAAATGTGGAAGAGGAGCATTAGAAGACAGGATCAATGTGGCCTGGCAGGCATTCTTTAAGCATGGCTGAGGTGACAGTGAGCTGGAGCACAGAAGCACCACTGGGCAGTGTTTATTTGAAGACAACTCATGGAATCAGAGACTTGGGAAAATTTATACCTTTTATGACCTGCAGTCCTCAGGCCATCCAAAAGTTGTAAAGGCAAGTGACCTTTTTCTGATCCTGCTCACCACTGTCTGACCTCCTCTTGACATCGGTTCCACCTGCAGAAAGCCAGTCTGCAAACACATCCTTTCCTGGCCTCCTAGATATTCAAACCATCATTGTTTCCCCCTTTCATGTTGCTGTTAATGGCATAAACACGACAGATATTGATTTTCAAGAATTTTTTTTTTCCGAAGTCAACTGCCTCATCCAAGAATATCTGGCATCAAAAGACAGGTTTGACTGTGTTCGATATAGGAGATATTTCAGATGCCTACAATGAGATGAGTTCTTGAGCATCTGATTGCAGGGCTAGGGTTACCTCAGGTTTTGAAAATTGGTGTCTTTAACTTCTTTCTATATAAAATCATTTGTGTTTTCTTTTTAAATATAAATTTCAATGAAGAAAGATGATTACCTTAAGCACAAAATGACCTACCTCTTTTCTGTACCTCTTTAATGGTTTCTTGAAACAGCAGAGAAGAAAGAGAGAGGAAAGGCACAGAGTCCACCTTTCAGCCTATCTGAAATCCATTGCAAAGAAACACTTTATATTCCTCGCTGGGTTTTCTGGCACTTTTTTCACAAAAGGAACAGTTACAGTTTTCAGTGTACCTTTCTATTCTCTTCTTTCGTCTGAATGTGAATAAGTGACTTGAGAGAAGGAGTGTAACCTTATGGCATATATGACTCCATACTGGCTAGAAGTTTTCTTGTGTAGTTTTGTTCCTGGATCAAGAACAGCCATGTGGGAGAATCATGTGTTTAGCATATGGCTGTCACTGACTAATGTCATTATGCTCACATGCACCAAAGCTGAAGTTGCCCACTTGTGTGGAAACTACAATCCTTTGGAGTAGCCTGTTAATTTGTATTTGCCATGTGAGTATGTCATGTATGCAAATGTTTATGCCACATAAGTGAAGATGTCATGTAAACTATACACATTTGGTCAAATCAATCAAATCTAGACATTTCTTTTTGTGATTTGGAGGGGTTTTTTTTCTTTGCTAGGGAAAATGGAAAAATATCTATTTGTTATCTTTATCAAAAAATGCTAAAACACCAGCGTTGTTCTGGAATTAGCAAAACTTGATGCTGTTCAAATGCAGAAACAAATGGTGGCCTTGTCACAAAGAGTTCTCAGTGTAAGTGGGACTCGGGAACCAAACATGGATGCAGAAAGATAAAGGTGAAGGGAGGTTCAGATGCACCCTTAGAGGTGGAAATGAAAAGCTCTGTAGGTTGGATTTTGACAAAGGCAGCCCACTCTTCTGTGATCTGTGATGCTTGTTGACACTGAATTTGCTCATTAAAGTTACTTAGGTGGTAAAGGCTGAGTAGCCCTTCTGTTTCCAGTTCTCAAGGTGTAGGCCAAACAAGGCCTCCTGGTTTCCCAGGGAGAGCAAAGGGAGTCTGTCCATAAATTCCTACTCTTCAAAATGGTACATTCATGTGCAGTGTGAATAGTAATGCCCACAATATCTATTCAACGTAAAGAAGTTATGTGGTGGAATTGCAATGCCATCTGAGTAGGAGGCAAGAGCTAGGAGGGTGACTATCCTGTTTAGTGACTTTGCCTGAGTCATCACTGCTAGGATCAGAGGATGCCTTGACTGTACAGGAACTTCTGTATTATTGACTAAAAATCCCTATTTCAGTGCTAAATGGTGACGCTGAGGCAGATCCCCATGAGAAAGAAATTCTGGTTAAATGCTGTTCATCAGGCACGTAAGAGAGCCATGGACAGAGCTCTTGGATCAGGGCCAGGAGGGCTGGACTCCTCCCTGGTTCTGTTATAGACATGCAGCAACAGCTCAAGAAATCCATATCTGTTGTGTAGTGAGATTACAAGTTTTCCATTCCTTCAGATCAATGCATCACAGCCCAAGGGGATGGCTGGCACCACCCTAAGGAGAGTTTATGTCCCCCACCTACAGTGTGCCTCTTGTAGAGCGTGTTAAAACTACAAGCAAAGTAATTATGGACAAAAAGCAGAGACTCCTTGATTCAACGTTGTTTCTGTACTAAGGTGATGTGGCCTTCAAAACATTTATTAAATTTTAATAAATAATAGATGCATAAAGGACTAAGAGCTTATCCATGGAACTACAAAGTACTTAATCTCCTACTTAGTAGAGTCAGGAGATGGATTTCATAATAGTTGGACTGCTGCCTTTGATTTCTAATTGCTTACCATTTACACTCACAGAGTCATTGACCTTTCAATTTGTAATTTATGAGAGAATCTTACATCTGATAATACTTCAAAATGTTTAAGATATTACTTTTTATCCAGAACAGCTGAATAAATGTTCCAGAAATTTACTGGGATTTAATAAAACTGAAATAAACCCTAGTCCATTTTTTCCAGCATGCTGCTAATTTTTTTTTTTTACTTGACATATTGTACTTGCTCTTAAAGCTGCAAGTAGAAAAGATTTGTCTGCCTTGTTCTATGATGTTTGGAAGTGGGGAGGTTTCTTGTAGAGTTTGAATGCTCCTGTTTGCTGTGAGTTCTTTGGAAACTGACATTGCAGGTACAATTCTTGTATAAAATATTTGATAAAAGAAAAGGTTTGTTTTGTTCATACCTGTAACAGAGGTTTGCTACCAGGGCTAAAACTGCACAGTGAAAGGCCAGTGTGTCTATGCTGCTGTGGCATTTTTCAGTCTGGATAAATGAGAATGTTTTGATGTTGGCCATGGGAGCACATTTGAAGAGCTCAGCTGCAGTGCTGTCCTCAGCAGGGGGGAGGTGTCCCCCTCCAGGGGACGGTGGTGACCAGTGCAGTGCAGACAAGCCTCCAGCCTTGAGCACTTGGATTGAAAGCCACCAGTCTTGGCCCTGAGCAGCTGCACTCAGACTGTGAACTCTGAGATGCAGAGACAGTGCCAGGGTGATCCTCTGAGGGTTGGAGAGGCATCTGTTCAGAGGCCAACAGAGGACAGACCGTTAGATTTTAGGCCAGTAAAGTTTTAAATTAACGTAGTATTCTCCATGCGGCTCTGTGGTCTCCTCTTAGGAGCTGGTGCTCAGAGATCATAGAATCACAGAACCATTAACGCTGGAAAAGACCTTCAAGATCATTGAGTTCAACCTTGGAATAGTGCAGAAGAGATATATTTGGTCCCAGGTGTGCACCCACATCTGGTTTGCCTGAATTATCCAGATCACATCCTGTAACGCAGCTTTGTCAGTTCCAGGAGAGTCTGCAGGCAGGGATGCAGAGGAACACAGGCTTAGTAATGAGAATCTGGAGATTTGTGTTTGTGAGTAACCAACTCATCAACAGTGGTTGTTCCTCAACATGTACGAGTGTTTTTTTAACTGCCAAAATGTGTCTTAATGGGAGAAAGTTTCCAAGAATATTATTTCCAGTTACTGTGGACACAAGAAGTTTTAACATTGTGTTTAAACATAACTCCTGTCGCCCAACAAATCCAGTAATGAAGTGTAATTTCATATTAATGTTATTTTTAAAAAATACCTCAAATCTGAAAAGACAGCAAGAGTCAATTCAGAATATGTAATATATTTTGCATTTTGGACTAGAAAATATATATAAACAGCACTTCTCACTACGACTGTTAATGTTGTCTGCTTCTATAAAATTACCTTTCGCTCCTTGGCATGTTTTACTGAGAACTGGCCCTTAAAGTGGTGCAGAGTAAAGTATACCTTACCTTGAAAGTGGTCTTTGTGAGTGCTTCCCTCTACTCCATGGAGTGTTTTTAACCCTACGTGCTCCTTTTTTTTAACCTCAGTTCAAATTCATTTTTCCTAGAAGTTGATGTCTTGTATAAAAATTATTGGCAGAGTTGCTGCAACTTCTCTAATGATTCACCACATTAAATTATCCCTTCCAATTCTCTGCACAGGGTTTGAAAAAATTTTGCTAAATTTTAGCTGTTGGGATTGTTTCTCCTCTTGAGTGGGTCTGCAGGAGTTGAAGAAGAACTCATCAGAAGGAATTCAAGGAAGTCAGGGTTAAACACCACGTTTTCTAAATTTCGTCTTTGCTGGAGTTGTGACTTGAATGGAAACCGCATTCTCTAGGTGTGGCTGAGACCAAGATTGCATGAGGACTTGGGTGACTAGGGCATGAAACTGTAGAAGGCAACTGGCTGCCAAAGGGATTGGGACCAAGCAGAGTGATGGAGAATGGGGACAGGGGTGTTGTGAAAATACACGTGGGTGAAGCAGTCAGTTACTATGGGGATGTGCAACACCACATCCACCACTGAGGAAATGAATCCTGCCCTCACAGCAAGGCTTTCAGACAGTAAATAACAGAATGTGCCACACCTTTCCGGGTGAAGGAGGGAGAAAATATCTCATCCAATATCTGGGTGAGAGTTTCTTTAGGGGAAAGATTAAGCGGTTTTGTAATGGGAGATGGTGACAAAATGTATAGGCATGAGCAGACACCACTATGGTGGAACAGGCAACTTTGCCTTTTTTGCTAATTTTCCTGTTTCTGGTTTTGGAGCCTTAATGTTTTTCCATATGGCTTTCTTGATTATTATATTATATAATATAATAAATATAATATAGTATAATATATATGTTGGATATAATATACATGCATAAATAAATAAGCTATGGTGAAGCCAAGGCTGCCAAGCGAAGTTTAGTAGACTTTAAAGCAAATTATGTTACATTTTTGTTGGGTTTTCTGTTAGATTGAACTAGCAACATTGTAAAAAGGGACCTTTTCATCTTCTTAGAATATATCCCTCAAGATTATTCCAAGTTACCACAAACAGGTTGTGTTGGGAATGAGTTCATGTTCTTAAAGTTCCATCAGTAATCCATGCAAATTAATTTTAGTCTGTGGGGTTTTTTCTTATACTGGTTACTGCAAGTTTTTCATGCTGTAGGATCATTTGTTGGTTTTGCACATTATTCTTTTTGTTTCCTTATGGAAAGCATAAGACTGAAAAATGTGCTATCTTGTTCTCTGTTTCCAAGTTGAATTTGTAATAGCTATTTCTACACTGTGAAGTAATAGTTTTGGGTTTTTGGGTTTTTTTCCTCTCTAAATGCAAAGTTTGACCACATGTATTCATGGTTTGCATGAGCTAGCTTTTGATTCATGCACAATCCCACTGTCTGGCTCCGTGTGAACAGCAACTTCTGTCCACAAGCTCCAGCAGGATCCAAGGCCTAAGTAAAGAAGCAGGTTGCAAATACCAGTGCAATGAAAAAGCAGAAGACATAATCAACAAGGGAATAGTATTTGCAAATAAATTTTTATGTATTTGCCTAGTGCTATTAAATTAAAAAATCTGGAAAAATTAACTGCAATGATTATCTGACAAGTGAGCAAAATTGCCAATAGTCACTACCAGTTAAGCTTGGAATTAGTTAGTCATAGCAGACCGAAGGGTAAAGAAATTAAAGTACCTCTATGAAATGCCAAAAATAACTGCAGATAAAAGAGAAAGTTAATTTTTTTTTCACTTCTTCTGGCCTTCTTGCCCCTCCCCATCTGGTATTAATTTTGATTTGATTTGAAATAATCTTTAAGACATCAAGGGCGTTAGGGCTTTGTAGCTTTAGAGGACTAAGTCTGCTTTTCACATTGAAGTGAAAAGAGTATACCTTTGAAATCCACTCACGGTTCAGAAACGAATACCCCCACCCTCTCTTTTAGAGTGAGTGAACCTCAGATGGTTTTAAATTTTGGCTTGATAGGTTAAGTTCAAAAATGTTTTGGAGCAGTTTCGTTTCCTCTTGAGCTTTGTGTCAGCCTTGAGGGGGATGCTGCTGACTCAAAGACAGATGGAAAGATGTATTTAACAAGTGGAAGATTTAAATGAAATTCTTGCTCCCACCCAATTCTACACTCCACTGTCTGGATTGCTCTGCATATTGCCAGCTCCTTAATTGCTGTCAAAGCTCCTGTTACTTCTCACAGAGCAGAATGCTGAAGGTCATAACCAAGAGACCATATTTTTATGCCAGACAAACTTTCTTCCTATGGCTTCTCACTTGTGCTTAAATGAGTAAGAAGTATTGCCACTCCACGATACCAATCTTAAGGCATACTGTGATGGCAACATGGTAGCATGCTCTGCTGCTGAACAAGGTTTGGTTTTGAAGGTTGCCTAAATAATGCATGGATTTGGCATTCCTCTTAGCTATGGTGCTCACTCTCATAGCAGGAGAGAGCTGCAAGTTTAGTTCTTCCCTTTCTTTGAAGCTGCATGTACTGGTTTGTAGGCACATGCTAGTGCCCAGCTGATCAACAACAACTGTGTACAAGGCACAGCAGTTCTGATCATCTGCACAGGGCCTGCAGGCACTCAGCTGCAAGAGGACCCCCTTCCCTGAGGAGATCTGCTGTGTGTCTGGTGTGTCACTCCTCAGAGGGGGTGGCAGGAGCTCCTGTGGGTGCTGAGGCTTCAAGTGCTGCTGTCAGCGTGGCCAGGTGGGTGTGTGGGGGCACAGAGAGTGAGAGAGAGGGTGGTGACACGGTGACCTGCTGCAGACCAGGGCTCTTCAGCTGCTGTGTGTTTTGGTTAGTGGGGGGGAAGCTGTGAGTTTACTTTTCCTTCTGAGGGCAGCTTGGGAGGTCCAGACTGGTCTAAACTGAGAGGCTTTCAGCCTTTTCAGCCCAGAGCAGCTCTCACACTGCAGGTGTGCTGAGCCCTGGTGGTGCCGACGTTCCGGGCACTGGAGCAGCAGAAACTCCCTGGGATGGGGACAGACAGTGCTGTGGTGACATCTGTGACAGGGAGGGTCAGCAGGGACATAGGCCTCTCCCCTGTACAGCACAAACCATCTTTTAGAGCTTTTCCTAGAGTATTGCCACCTCCCCTGTCAAATTTTATTTTCATATCACAATATTTTGCATTTTTTAAAATGCAATGGAAAATATGAAACCAGGGCAGTGTCTCTGCTTTGACAGAATGCTGTGAGATTAGATGGTCACTGTGAGATCTGTCTTTTGGGGAGTTTTACTGTTTGTTCATCAGTGTTACTGTGAATTAATTTGTTGTAGTGCAAAGTTCTGAAGTTCTTTACATTAATAAAAGAAAATTTTTTAACAAGAATAAAATATATTAACCTATCCTTTCTTTGTCATGGTTAAGAAAGCTGTATCATTAATATTCTATATGTAGTAGATAGTTTTATGAGGATGAGAACTATTGTAAGATTAACAATACCTTTGTCTAACTTTGTGAAGCAATATTAATTTCTTTGCCTGAAAGAAAACATGTCACTGTTGATTTATAGCCTTTGGTCAAACACTTGCATAAAGTTTGATCCATCTGTTAGATTAGAGAAATTTTTGGAAAGATTAATTGAAGCATATATCTTGTTGAGGTTTCTCCTTGTCTATGTGTCTGTCAAATAGATAATTACACTGATTAAATTTGTCAGAGAAAAGGAATTCCAACCAGATGTGTGAATAAATGTTTTGTGCTATTATAGCAATTAAATTTTTCAGTTGAGGCTACAACTTTAGGAAGCATTGAATTTATTAGACTTAATAAAAAGGATATTTCCATGAAACCACCCGTGAGATTTTACAGCAATGAAAATATTTAAGATATTTGTTAGGTTTCCTTACAATAGTTTCTTTTTTTTTCTTGATGTTTCTGTCAGCGCATGTGGAAACAGTGCTTTACAGGAAGAATTCTTCACCTGTTTTTGGTAATCACATGTTCAGATGGGTAATGTCAGGCCTGTCGTAACAAATATGTTGTACAGTGGTAAGTTTATGGATTGAATTGCTGTATTTATTTAGGAAGCAATAAAGTCCTTAACTAATAGCAGAATATGAAACTATAAGAATCTCATGGGTTCTCATAACCTATGGGAAGCAGATGGGCCTCATAGATTCTTTGCATAAGGTCTTTCCATAAAGGCTGATTTAAATTTCTCGGAAAATGTTTGATACATCCTGAACTTTCTACCATGACCTAATTTGCATATCAGACAAATATTAGAGCATATTTATTCTAAGTGAGGCCAGAGTAAATCCTCTTAAGTAAGAGACAAAATTTTAAAACTCAGGTGTATAATTTTACCATTTACAGAGTTATCTGGGGAAATTCAGCACAGATATGCATGTGGACACTGAGAAGGAACTTAATGTGTGGACTCTGGGAGCCAAATCTTCATGAGCTAGCACCATGTGAATTTTACTTTTGTCTTCAGCAAGAGAAAATATCCCAGATGTGCTCTTGTGTCTTAAGAAAGACGATGGCTGCCAGTTAGGATTGCTTTTGTTCAAGCTTTCCTTCTTTATGTAATCAGAAGTACATCTTTATATTTACTTACTATGGGCAAGAATATCTGGTCAAAAGGAGTTTTTTTTAATGTCTTAATGTAATAAAAAAGGGCAAAAGATGACTTTGTCAAATAGGAAGAAGATGACAAAATTAAACACACTTGTCGAATAAAGATAAACATACTTGCGGAATTGGCCCCAGCTGAATTTCAGGAAAAGAACTGAATCAACAAGTGTAAATACAACAGATTGTTAGATATCTTCCACAGGATACATTTATAGGATAAATATCAATAAAAATAGTTTTAAAAATAGATTATTCACTTGGTTATTGTCATTTACAAATTGTTTGTTTATGTTTGTGTCTGTGCAAACTAGCAGAATTTTAGATCACTGATCCAAACACTGTAACTCCTGAATCCTGGTAGAATACACGATCCTGCTGTTTGAATGCTCAGAAAACTGAGGAAAATATTTATTACATTTATTGTAATTCTGAACTGAAAATGGAATATTTTGTGTTTAGTCTTACAACTGGTTTTCATCAAAATTACTTAAAATCCTGTAGCTCTATCCTTTTAAGGGAAGTGCTCTTCTGGGGACTCGTTTTGCCAGAGTTTCTTTCAGCAATAGGGTAACTCTACCTTTAATAATTTAATTGTTTGTTGTAATCTATTAATCTTTATTGCAGCTCAATACATATCAGGGATATGTATCACCCAATATTTATCTTGTGCTCGAGTATGCAGGATAATAATAATTCCTAGCTATTATTTTATTATTATATAGAATTCAGGGGTTGGCAGTCCATTTGCTTGTTATTCATGGCATGGTGATATTTAGTCTTCCTGAATAAGTTCTCTCTGAACTGCTCAATGATATTTCTGGATAGAAGAAAAGAAGAATTGTGGTCAATTGGGTTTTCCAGTTAACTTGAGCGACATTCAACTTCTGACAGAAGAGTAGCTATAACTAAATTATTTCAAAGTAAATAACAGTGCATTTAGGACAAATGGGTTATTTTCAGTTCTGTCTATCATAAGGAATTTTACATGACAGCTGGTTGATGAGGCATAAATTGGCATTCTTCAGTGTAACTGAGACGACCCACCCTTGCTTCCAGTCTTTGCAGCCCCTCTGTTAATCTGACAGCTCAACAAAGGTGACCGGTGTCTTTGGCTTTAAAATGAGTTCAGGTGATCTAAGCCCAACAGCTGTGTGTTTTCGGCCATGAACATCTGGCATTCATCGTGGTATGTATTGTTGTGTGCTTTGTTTTACATGTGCCAACATTGCCTTTAAGCTACTAGAAGACCAAAGTTTATTTTGGCAGAGTAGTCAACTATTTAGAATACACAATAAAATCAGGTTGCTCGTTTCTTGCCAAACTCCTACAGCTGTGAGTTTTAGAGCAAAGAGGAAAACCTAGACATGACTGTAACCAGAAGATGGATACATACTTTGGTGCATCTGCAGGGGGCTCACAGCTTGGGTGGTTGCAGGTCATATATATAAAGGAAAAGAGATTGTTTCAAAGTGGTATCCATCATTAGTAGTAACTTAGGACAAATATTAATATTAGTGAAATCAAAGCTCCTTGAAATTTGAATGGGCTAGTTACATGTAATAAACTACTTAACACATGATGAATAGCTTTTAAATGGTAGCCTCTTCAGCAAATAAATGTCCATTAAATCAATTTCTGGATCTTTTTAATCACCAGAATCAGGTATTTAGAATTCAATATATGAAGATGAAGCCACTGATGGCAGTAAGGGTCAACTGCTTAAAATGTGGAAAGTTTTCATGAGCAATGCACATGTGACAGAATAATGATTCAGAGGTATTCTTTCATTATAATGACTTCTAAATAATTTGTGACTGCAATAGCTTCTCTAATATGGAAAGAAAAGATGTATTTTTACAATAAGTGAGAATCTCCACCAGAATTATAAATTTATGCAGCTTCAATCAACTAGTTAAACCTTAAGTC
This sequence comes from Illadopsis cleaveri, assembly GCA_013399915.1. NCBI lineage: Eukaryota > Metazoa > Chordata > Aves > Passeriformes > Timaliidae > Illadopsis > Illadopsis cleaveri. The sequence continues at coordinate 2,178,242 of VXBB01004271.1, forward strand.
TAAATATGATTCCTGAAAGAAAAAAGCTAAATTACAAGAGGTCTGTCAGTCAGTCATGAAGGAGAAATGAAATTTTGTCAGTGGTCTGCAATGGAAACTTCAGGTGGTACCTTCCCTTGTTCACTTTCACATATTCTTCACAAATTACAGAAGCGCTCAGTTCTGTGTGAGACATGAAACAGAACCAGTCCCCTGCTCATTCAGTTTGGTGCTTAAAAGTGGAAAGAGAATATGCACTGGGAATCACACTGGAAGGATTAATTTTCAAATTACATATTTGGGAAGAAGGAAATGGATTTAATTCAGTGGCATCATATTTATCATAAACTTCAGCTTTGTTTCCATCTTACAACATGTGTCATGGTGTCCATTGGACATTTCGGTCATAGGCACTACAGGACCTGCTGTCTTTGGGCATCATCTAAGACAAAAAAAAGGTAATTTGGGACAGTACAGAAACTGCTTTCTATTAAATGTAGCAAGGAGAAATTAGTTTGCAACAGAAATATTTTTAAGCAGATTCTGCCATGTCTAGATGGAAGTTCAGCTAAACTTATGATAGTGTGGAAAAAAGCCACAGTCAGAAATGGAGCAGTTAGAAGATGTTGCTGTCTGGGCAAAGGAATGAGGTGATTGTCAAGTGGTGCCTTGGAGGTAAAGAGAAGCTCTGGTTTTGATGGAAATACTTAACATAAAGGTGTTAGGAGAAAACAGTAGTGGGTGTTTGTGTTAAGTGAAGAGGCATTGCAAGGGGGAAGCATGGGAAAGTTGTGTGTATTTTAAGTGACTCTACATTGTACTTACACTTACAGAGCTGCTATCCTGCCTTTTGGGTAAAGAATGTTTAGAAAATATTTATAACATATACAGTCAACTTGGTGTTTAGGTCTTTCAGAGCCTAGTTAAAAAAAAAGGGAAGTAGCAGTAGTGTTAACATAGTTCAACCCTTGTGTATTTAAATTGTAAACTCATGGAGGAAGAATTGTACAGGGATATGTTTGCACAGTGCTTGACACAGTGGGTTCCTGGCTTCTGTATCTTATTATACTACAAAGAGCAAACAAGAAACATAACTACATTACAGTCACTATATTTTAGAATTATAGTTCAGACAGTAGTAATCAAACCAGTGGTAAAATGGGATTTCAGTCTGGTTTTGCACATGTATAATTTGAAAAGAAATCCTCAAACAAGCCAGGAGAACTATAGCTGTAGGGGGAGCAGATGATCAGAGTTCAGAGGCCAGGTATTGGAAGGAAAAGTGGGCTCTGGGTTTTCCTTTGTTTTACCCATATGTATATATATCTGGAACCCATACAGATGCAAAATTGCCTTATTTTGGCCAACCAGTGACTCCTTCTTCTCTCCCCTCTCTTGGCACATGGCTTCTTTCTACTTATACAAACTACAGCTGCATAGCAAGTAGCATACAACACTAATGCCAGTGTTACACTAGCCTTGTCATCCCTGTATTTATTCTCCTCAGTACCTGCATGTAGCCTTCACCACTGGAAGTAAAGGCTTTGTTAAGTGCTTTTGGGTGTTGTTCTTAACCCATCTCTGAGCTGTTACACTCAGGTATGTGTTAACATACAGGGCAGTATCTTTCCTTATCCAGCAAAAGTGCAGTGTGTTTGTTAATGATACTATGAGGAGATAAAATCTTGGTGAGGTAGGGGAATGAAGCCAAAAAATTTTTTCACAATCTTCCTGTTCTTCTATGTATGTAACAGGAATGGACACATGCATTCTTAATGCTGGAGGTAGCTGAATGTGTCAATAATAATAATTAGTAATAATACTAATACTAATAATAATGATATTCCTTCTGATCTTCCTGGGCAGCCTTGTTAAAATAAAACTTATTTCCCTGAGGAATCAAGAAGTCTTGTCTGTGCTATTCTGCCTGCTCTGCTCAAGTGGGAATCCCACTAACTGCCCACAGAAGGAGAGCAAAAACCAGTAGAAATGAAACCCAGTGTGCATGTGAAAGGGAGAATTTTGCTTAAGGCATCTGGAGTATCATGGGAGGCTTAAGATAAAAGTTCTTTTTGTGTTTGGAGTGCAGCTGTGGAATATCTGACCTCAGGCTCAATGGCTACCAGGGACTTTTAGCTTCGTCATTTGATGGTATAAAGTTTCAAGAACCTTGATTCTGCACTGCTAAAATGAGATGCAATGGATGCTCCCTCTAGCTCTATAGCTGAATTAGCTGGAGGGCACAAACTCAAGAATTTTTCTTGTTGTTTTATTGGGTAGGAGAGACTGACACCAGATTTACATGCAGATGAATTTTAAGTATCAGTTTTTAAAATTCTGTTGTCCCAAGAAGCCTACGAAAAGAGTACCTAACAGCTGAGACTGCTGCCCTTGAAGAGGACACGTCCAGTTTTCTTTAGGCTTTCCCTGTGCATCTGCAGTTCCTGCACCTTCCTGTCTGATGCTGGAATTGCAATGTTTCTGTCACATTCAGTTCTTCTGCTCAGAGTGGGGCTACACCTAATACACTGATGTCCACGTCCAGCACTTTTTTTCCCTGCAGCGAAGTCAAATACAAAGAAAAATGCGTTTAACAACACTTGAGGAACGGCAGTCAGCACCTCTTACTCTGCACATGCCAATTATTGCCCTTGCCTACAGACACAGGCTAAATCCTCATGCTATAATTCCTCTTTTATCTGTATTTATGCTCATATCACTCTCACCACAATGCTTTACGTTACTGAGACTATAATTTTCTGAGGCAAGCAAAAAATTATTCCCCGTCTCAGTGGGATAAACAGAAGAGACACATTTTGCCAGATAACGACAAACTCCAAAAAAGGTTCTCATAGTATTTCATTTTTGGCTTTGCTTTGCTTTTTTCTAGCAACCATGCAGAGGTGACATTAACTGATAAACTGATTGCCTAAAAAATGGCTATATTCTCTGAGTCCCATGTAAAATATGAACTCTGTATGAGTGCTCTCAACACTGGACCCTTCTGTGTGGTAGGGTACAAAATCCTTCTGCAATGACTCAGTATCCCAAATACTGTGCAGAATTCTTGTAAAGACATTTTGTGCTGTTTGAAAATATAAGTCAGTCCCCACATCTCTCTAAACAGGTTGATATCTTTTCCTGAGAAACTGAATGAAGAATTCATTTTGTCTAATTTGAAACCTGTTCAGATGTCATCACTTTCGAGGTTCAGTTCAGTCTTGAACATTACTAGGTTCATGTTTCATTTCAAGAGTATGGTAAAAGGGCAGGGAAAAAGTCAGTGAAAACATAAAGCAAAAAAAGGTAATGAAGTGCTGCTCTCTAAAAAAAAAAACCAAAAAAAAAACGGAGGTTGAGAGTGATAAAGAAATAGGACCACGAAGGGCAGAAATTTCTATGAAAATATCTGCACTCTGTATTATATGGGCACTCACCATGCTGGGTCCAAACCAGCTCCCTTATCCATGGAGCACAAGTTTCCATTTAATGGCACAGCTAAACTAAAATGCCCTTAACATAGCAAGAGAGGGAAGAAAGAAAAATTTTAAGACTTTGATCCCTCTTACTACCAATGTTCACCAGGAAGATTTTTCACAAACATTTCAGCTTGGAAAAGGTTTTCTATCTCTTATCATAAATTTTCTTCTTCAGTGTTCCAACTGAAGAGATATTGCATGTCCAAATGTGGCTGACTAAGGTGAGGTAGTACTGCTCTCAACACTTCAGAATTGGTATTTTGCCCATTTCTAACATCTTCTTGGTGCATAATGTGATACATGGTGACTCTAGTACTAATTGTTAAATTTCATTGTTTAAAAAAATTGGAAAAGGTGTTTGTCTTGTTTTATTGCAATATGTTGCTTATATTCCTAACTTGCAAAAATATGGTATGACTTTTTGCTTAAGCTTTCTACAGTGTAGCTAAATCCAAAGGACTGGCTGGGAACAGCAGAAAGATGAAAAATTTGTTCTGCTTTCAACTGAGCATTTCTCTGAACTTTGCTTTGCTTTGCACTGTTTTCTGTTCAGGTGCACAGCCAGAGAAATGTGGAGTGTGGAAGCTCTTGCAAATAAGATTGGAGAATCCAGGGACTAGTGCTTAAATTAATGCACTCGGTTCCTCTCTCAAAAAGTATTATAATTTCTGCACCTTAATAATTTCTTCATTTTGTAGATCCAACTAACTAAGCAGAATCATCACTTTGTGTCTGCATCTACTGCTTCTCTACCTGTGTCAGCCTGTCAGGACAGATTGACAGTAACCATACTTTTTGACTCCCAGTGTCAAAATCTTGTAAGCTTCATTAATCTTTTCATCCTGAATCCACAGGTTTCAGGATGTATTTTAACTGGCTTGTAATATAACAGCACCCTCTCTCTGTATGGATCCTGATACTATAATCCTCTAACGGTATTTAGGGGCAATGGTGTTCTGATTAGCTTCCAGTGGTGATTAATCTTTTTTTCCCCCAAATGACAGCTGTTTATATCATTGGTAGTGCTCTCAATTCTGGGCAGCTTTTTCTTATCAGTCAAGTCCTTTTTCAACACCTGGACCTGGCAATGGATTTCATGCCTCAGTGCCTAAGAGCTATTTCAGAGCCATTAACCACACTGGTGCTTACAAAGTAAATGTTACATTCTCCAAGCAGCATCCTGCTTCCCAGTCCCTGTGTTCTTCCTTCCTACACTCTCCCTGTTCTTTTCTTCTCAAATTATTTTAAAGTAAACCTGTGATTCAGACTAGCCTAGGATATTTAGGAGTCAGTCCTGCCTTTACAGTTTCCAATCAGAATTTACCTACAGTAGAAAAAAAAAAACACCCTAAAAGGAAAGAAAAATAGTTCTTACTGTACTGGGTCTGGCTTAAACATCTCCCTTCCCTTGGCACTGTCACAGCCTGGGAATTAGGGAATTTAACAATGCTGTACGTGGAATTGGCCAGTAGGGGTCAAAATAACCTGTCATTTGTACAACTGCAGTGTGACACCGATGGGTGAGTGATCGTCTTTTCTCTTGTGTAGTGTTTATGAAGAGTGGGCTCAGCGAGGGTCTAGTGTCCTTACCCAAGAATGGAGCTGATGTGCCAATTTATCAAAAGTGTGCAATGCTGTAAGTGATTGTATTACAGATGCTGTGTCAAATCTAGTGCAACCAGTGTATACTGGATGTTTACTCAGGCTAGTAATGCTGCAGAAAGCCATGAGCTCCTCTCACTAACCTTCCCTCTCCCCCAGTAAAACTTAGCAAACTGGATATATTCTTTCTAGTAGTCGGCATACAGTGCTGCCATAAATTGAGATGAAAGCTTCATTTTGCTGGCTTCTTGGCTTTGTTTTCTGTCCTTTTGTCCCACCACATTTGACTTTAAACCTGATTTTTCTGAGTGTCCTGATCTGAGAGCAGACCTGATGAATTTTGCCCTCAGGGGTGCGTGGTGGCTTCTGCTGACACTAGCACTCAACACAGTTCTGTGAAGTGAAATAGTTCAGCCCCTGCACTTGGTGTGTCACTGAAAAGTTAGGGAACCCCTGTACATACTCAGGGCATTTGGATTGTAAACAATTTTCATGTTCTTTGAGCACTTTACTTTCAAAGACAGAAAAATAATTGAAGCTTTTGTGGAGTTTTCAAAATCAGCAGCTCGTGTAACATTCACATTTGTATTTATTCTTTTTAGCCTGAAATTTTCCTGCTTGTTAATTCATATAAGAGTGTTCTATTGTCTCAGTTTATCAAGATGAATGTAGGCACAGGTTTGCTGCCCTAAAACTCCACATGCTTCTACAATTCTAATTTAGTGTTGAATTGTATACTTACATATAAGTATTATACACTTACCTGAGCGTATTATTGGAGATTTTATAAACCATTTTTTTTGTGTTTCAGTTTACTGATGAAACAGTAAAAGTGAAAACATAAGCAATGAACAGATTTAACCCATCTCACTTGGGAATGGAGTCTTTTCTGATTTTCTAGTTTCCTCAAAATGCTGTATGTGCTCCTTCTTTGCTCCTAAAAAGGAACCTGCATTTCTGACACAGCATTTCCTGGTGCTTGGTGCCACTCTGATGGGCAATTAGTTGAGCAATTAAATTAGATTAGCATTCACTTAGATGAGCAAGTGGTGGAAATCTGTTGGTTCCTCTGCCTGTAAGAGTGTGCCACACTGGCAGAAATGTGACACTGAAACATCTCACCCAGCAGTGGGCAATTTGTCAAGAATAGGGCTGGTTATTGTTGATTTGACCTAGGCCAACCCTTCAGCTTCCATGTGCATATCTCATCACACTGTGGCTTCCTCCTTACTCCTTATGTTTATGGGTGATTGTGGTGGAAAAATCTGTGGTCAGTTAGTATGAGATCAAAACCTTCATAGAAAATATGAAGGTATGAGGGAAGATCGACTCTAAATGAGTCCAGAAAGCGCCTTGGATAGGAAGTGAGCTGAAGCACAAAGGCTAGTCAAAGGGAGCGTCTTCAACTGAGCAGAATAATCAGGCAGGATTTGGTTTGAAACAGAAGGCTCTTATTGAGGACACCTCAGAAGCCATCACACATCTGGGAGATCTGTTTGTACCTTGACCTTTTGGGAAAATGTAATTTATTTTTGTAAGATTTTAAAATATAATACAATGTAAATTGACTCCTGCTCTTTCAGCTTTCACTTATTTCAGATGAGTTTCTGATCCTTAATGCCACACTATAGTAGCAATAAAAAAGTTTTTTAATACCTTAAAGTAGCTGCCAGTAATAACACTGGTCTATAATGAAGCCAACAAATAGTGAAATTTGAACAATTTGTAAAGTCAGTAGAAAATGTGTAACCACATACTCAGGCAAATTAGGGTTTTCTTACATAATAATCTTATTAAAAGCAGATGCAATTTCAAAGCAACAGAAAATAATTCTTGCATACTAGAGTACGCTTGTTTCAAAAATCATCTCTTACAAAGCCCGTGGCTGCATGTTTACTGTCTCTGCCTCCTCCTCTTTCTCAGCAAGATTGTTTTCTGGCTTTCCCCTCACCCCCCATCGAAGGTGCACGCCACCCACCATGATCATGCTCCATTAAGCTCTTGTGCTAAACAAAAAACTTCTATGGAGCTTTCATTTATCAACTTTCCCCCAAAGTGCTTTTTGCATTTCATCAGGGATTTGCAAAACTATTCACAGCTTCAGAAACCCAGCTCTGGAGAACGGTGATCGATGGGAGAGGAATTCAATAACCACCCAATGCTGTTGAGCAATCCTGGGTAGTCGATTGGGACAGGAAGTGAACGAGCAGGAGATGATGAGCCAAGGTAGTTGATTAGGTCCTCACTGCTAATGGGTTGGGACTTTTAAGTGCCCTTGGCAGTTAGACCCTCACTTTTAAGCCTCATTAAAAAAAAGTTATTTTTGAGAAACATGTAATTTGACATGCTGATGGGTATCGGTTTAGGCTCATGCCAAGTATGTATTTTATCTTGCAAAGATAGTTGGGGGGCAAAAATATTTCATTAATATCTCTTTTTTATATACATTGATTTTATAAAAATGATTTTTTCCATGGATGGACAGTTTTAAATGCACACGTAAAATCATGGACAAGATAGATAATACTGCTTCAAAACAGAATGATGCCCTGAAACCACAAATCTTTGTTATCTGAATTTATTTTAGTGCCCTCTGTCTGAATACAGTTGCAGTTTTGCGTTGTTTATCTTTCTATCCTATAAGTTAAAATAAAAATGCCTTCATAGGCAACACTGCTCCTTCTCTCCTTAGAGCCATGTCTGGTGTAGCGTGGTGTGATTTTTCAGTCCTGGAATAAGAGAGTTTGCTTTTGCAAACAGCTTTGGAGTGTGTCAGTCTGAGCTTCTTTTTCTACACTGTAGATGTCTGGAAAATTGCTGCATGTCCTCAGCTGGGTATTCTCATTGCTGAGCACATTCCCTGCAGCCCCTGACAAAAACGTTTCTGTGGGAGCAGGGGAATGTCCAAAGCACACGATGTTCCGGCAGATCCCAGCTGGCAGGCAGCCCTCTGGGGTCACAGCTAGTCAGGTGTGGTGTGGGTTGCTTATAATCAGACCATGGGCAAGCTCCAAGGACCAAGACATTTTTTGCTGCATCCACTTACCCCCAGCAGATACTGGGGCAGCTGAGGTTAGAGGCCAGTGCAGAGCTTCTTAGCAATTTCCAGGTGGAACATTGATCACTGATTTCCATGAAGAATTAAATGGTACATTCAGTTTATTGACAGAAGAGAGTGTATAAAAACATGCTGTTTTGTACATGAGAGGGAAAATGATAATGCTTAGAGCATCCATCTATTCTACAATTTCTATCACAAAAACAATGGGCTGACAGCAATATTGTTTACAGATCTGTTTAGCCAGAGTTAAATGGGACTTTTCTTGTGGCTGACCATGAGTAATGATGAAGTCACTGAATTTATGGTTTTAGAAGCTGAATTGTTTCTGAATCTCATAACCAGGATTGACGTCCTGTTGTGCCAGGTTATTTATAAACATGGAGTAGAAAATTCCATTTCTGGGCATTTATTGGTAAAAAGGACAAAACATGACATGGAGAAATAATCCAACAAAAAGGGGAATAACTAAGTGAATGTAATCACATGAATGAAAGAGATGATCCTCACAGTCCTATATTAATATACTTTTTCACTCATAGCTGAAATTGCCATCCCATTGAACAGTCCATAACTGGTTTTTTTTAATGATTTTATGCTGTATTTAGAAAAATTCCTGCTGGAATTTTTCTTCATTACAGTTTGTTAATTCTTATGCAGATTATATTTTTCTTATGTTATAAACGGTCATTTGCATTTATTATTTAATTAACTCTGCCATGATTTTTAATATCTCTTAACTTTCTTTGACTTGTTTAGTTTAGTTGTGTTTTAATCATAACCCTAGTAAGTGGTGCAGAATAAATAGTAGATAACAGTGATGAATGAAGCTGAATATCACAAAACACAGGTGTCTGATCAAGCTTCTGCTGAAATCCAGGAATAGATTCCTATTGACCTTTGTAAAAACAAAAAGAGAAATGATCTTTCAATTCAAGTTGCAAGCTTTATGAAAAATTAGCCAGTGTAGTTAAACATACTGAAACCCCCAGCCATGAGGCACATTAGTACTATAATTTGTACACTGAAAGGGGATATAAATCGAAGTTTTGTATTTCTGAGAATAGAAGAGTTGTCCTTTTATGTTATTTATTATGGATAACTTAGGAAGTTCTGAGTGGTCTTCTGAAGAACAAAAAAATTATGACAGAGTATGTGTAGATGAGGTAGAACTATGGTATAACATAACAGTGTCATATGACAATGAATTATATAATGCTTTGATACTTATTGCTTAAAAATACCATAACAATTCTCAGAAAATAATTTTATATGACAGAAAGAGATTAAGAAGAAAAAGAGGGGCTTCTCTTTCTCTGCAGTCCAGGAACATTGCTGTTTACAGAATGACAGAATTCAGTACTAATTATTTTGAATGTAATCAATTTGACTCTAATACATAGCTGATAAAATTACTCTCAAAAAAATTGTGTGGGTTGTAATTTTAAGGTATGGATGGTATGGTAAATGAAAGAGAAAGAGCATAAGCAGAAGATGGAGTGTTAGGATTCTTTGTTGAAAGTTATAAAGAAAAGAAAGAAGTTTTATTGAATGCCGAATTAAAACACAAATGGCAAAGGAAGGCTGGATGTAATGAGAAGCATGACAAAGAGATGAAAGTTGAGGGTGGAATAAGAACCTCTGGATTCAGGTAGGAGGTGTGCTTCACTGTATCTGGAAGATGAAATTTCAAGGGAGGAGTCAGACTGGACTGAGTAAAGAATGAGGTCAGTGGGGAAGAATTCAGAATGACTGTTCATGGCAACAGTTGAAAAGGCAGGATAAAAGGATGGAAGCCAGAATGGGTTTTGTGCATTTCTTCTTCAAACAGTGAAGGAGGGTAAGGCACAATTCTGTCAGAAGTGTGAGGAAACTAATGAGAGTGAGGAGTTAAGGAAAGGCAGAGACAGTAACAGGGCAGCAGGAAGAAAGTACTGGATCCCTGTCTGATGGTGGGACTTAAGAGAGGCAGTAACAATTCCCAGAGTTACTGGGGTAGAGTAAAGGAGGAATAAATTTAATACCAATAGCCGTTCTTTCAAATGTGCTCTTATTTCTCTAGTGGCTTTGCTTTATAATACTGCTGATGGCCTCATGCCTTCCTGATATCACAGGCCATAGACTCCTTTCCTGTTATTCACAAAGTGTAGAGTGTGTTCCAGTCCTGTGTCCAACAGTCATGTTAAAGAAAGGTTCTGCTTTTTATTTTCAAGGACTTGGGCTTTCAAGACTTTGGACTAAGTGCCAAAAACAATTCATCAGGAACGCTTTACAACTCAGCAATACAAAACCTGTTAGGAGACAGACACCCACAAGACAGAGTTTGGGGAGGAAATATGTAAAGCACTGGTTGACCTCAGCATGATTAATGGTTTTTAGCACATTGAACTCTGTTGCTTACAGTGTGAGTTTTACCCTGGCTCACCCATAGTTGTTTATTTTTATTTTTTTGAAGGAGGTGGAACCTCTGTTTGTGAAACTTTCATTCATATAGAAGTTAATGACATTCCACATATAATAGCAAAATATTTATATTGGGACACAACTGTCCCAGCTGATTCTACTTCTCAGCAGTTTGTTCCCTTTAAAAGCAGCCTTTAAAAATTACAGACTTTGCAGGGTTTGTGTCAATCATCTCTGTCACTAAAGGATCATGTGAAGCTCATTTACTGGACTAGAGCACTGAATAAAATCTCTTCCATAACCACAAAGTTACCCCAGTCCCAGCTCCTTGGATTAGTAATACCGTGAGTTTGAAGGGACCCCTTAGGATCAGTGAGTCCAAATCCAGTCTTGACACAGAGCAATCTTGAACTACGTGCTAAGAACATCACCCAACCTCTTCATGGATACTGACAGCAGCAAGTGCTCTAAGGTGGAGACTCATCATCTCACCTAATCCAAGCATTCTGTACTCAGTGTTGCTGAGTTGTGACACGTGGGGCATCATTTCCAGTTACAGACAGGGCTCTACCTTTTGCTGCAGCAAGGCATGTATTCAGAGGCACTTGGCCACCTGCACATTTTGAGTGGGATTTGTGACAATGTGCTGTAGCTGAAATGAACAGGGTGAGCCTGTTTCTGCTGACCCTGGCTGGGATCCTGCTTTTCCTACATCCTGGGGAGAGGCTGTGCAGCAGCTGACAGAACAAGAGCTTGCAGCCTGCAAGCCCAGCACTCTGAGGCTGTTCTGGACCATGGGCCAGCCACGTGTTCTGGTGTCTCGGGGCAGGCACACCAGTCCTGGATAAACTGCACAGCACATGGAGCACCACTGCTTATGCCTTCTGAGCTGATTTGTTCTCCTTGTGGCAGAACTTACAAATCCTCAAAGTCAAAGGACTCCTTGCTTTGTCCTAGTTTCAAGAAGGCCAAAGAGATCATAATTCTTTCAGGGCTTAGCTGGACAGGAAATGTGCTCTCTTTTTCTTTTTTTTTTTCAGTATGTTTTCAGCAGTATTGAGAAGGGAGAATAAAACAGGGAACGGTTATTAGCTATGGATCACGTATGGCATAAATAAGTAAAAAAGCTGGAGGGCTGGTTCTCTCCCAAAGGTTTCTGCATCAGGTTAAAGAATTAGAGCTCCATCCTTGAAGTCACTACAGTGTCACAGCAGTGATAACCAGCAGCAGAAAAAACTCCACTGTGTTAGTAATGTTCTGGGGCCAGGGGAAAAGGAGGAAAGTGGCACCTGTTTCATAAATATGTACCTTTAACCTGGAGCCACAGCTTTTGTCTGGTTGACCCATTATATAAGCAAAAAGTCCAGACCTGTTTCTGTAAGTTTTTACTGATCATTCATCTCTCAATAAGACAGTTTCCATATTTCACCCTGGCTCTGACTAGTGTTACTTGTTAATCCTGAGCTAAGTTTAAAAGAATGAACATATTCCACAGGGCTTGAACTTAGTTCCGGTGTTAGACTCCAACACTTTACATTTCTTCATATTTGTTTTATGATATTTTTCATAATTTCTTAAGTGCAAGTTCAAAAGATATATGTTTAAGCTCCTTAACAACAAAGATGTTTTTAGAAACATCACCTAACATTTTGGAAGGTTTACTGCCTTTTTCTTATGAAGATCATATAGTTGAAATCTAAAAAGTGCTTATCCACTTAAGTACCCACTTGCTGTTTTGAAGCAGTAAGTCATTCTCACACAGCATTGAAAAGTATTAAAATTAATGTAGAAAAATTAACTGACAGTTTTCCATGCAGTTAATACTACCATCATCATGGTAGCAATTCTTATCTGCTTTCTACACAAACCTTCCTAACCATACGTTTTAAATATTAAGCATAAGCTAGACAGAAATGGTACTATACAGAAATATTTACATGTGCCTAGTTGGTCAAAGCCAAAGAATAATACAGTACCTCTTCAGACCTACAGCAAATTACCTTCCTCAGCAGTAAGACAAAGAATGCAAAAGACCCCAGATTCCTGAGTTTTATCATATCGTCTGCCTTTCTTTCTGAAGATTTCTCTTAATTTCATGTTTATGAGGAAACATGAAGTTAATGTCTAAAGAAAACGTGGTACATGCCCATGGACCAAAAGGGAATTGGTGAGAAATGGAAACTTTAGCAAGCCAAGAAGATAATGGAGGTGCTGAAATGGAAGGTCATGTTTCAGATGAGGTGTTTTCACTGTGACATCACTGTGCAATGGGATGGTTTTGGGGAGGGTAGAGGAGAGGGTGGGACTGTAGTGCAGGGCTGATGTCTTGAGGCTCGTTTCAGAAGATAGAAGTTGGTTGAGTCACTGCTCATTTGAGTTCAGACATGAATCAAATATCTAAGTTCTTCCCTTCTCAGTTCTAGAAATAATAATTAACTCTCCTTAGATATATTCTGCTTATCCATTTATTTCTGGAAAACAACAGCATATAATGGAAAACAAATGAGCTTATCTAAAGAATAAGGTTACTTTGAGTAGTGCAATTTTAAAGAAATATACTTTTATTTGTCTTGTTTAACCATTTTCAAGATAAAACATTGGGTCTTCTTTTTTTATTGTTTTGGCCCATGTTTCTAATAGGAAATAAGTTTGTTTTGAAACTTTAGTTGAGTTGTGAGATGAAAAAAATCTTATATTTAAAAAGTCAAACAGCAAACAGTATGAACCATTCAATTTCTGCTTTCAGAAGAAAGGCAAATAAACAAGTTAAACTTTTTCTCCAAGTTACCTGGGGTGAATGGGAAAAAGATGTGATAGGTGTTATAGGGAAGTGGACATTTTGAATTCTGGAACTTCCTTTGTTTTTTATTACAGCCATCAGAATACATAAGACCAAGTTTGGTGTCTATTTTTAAATGGAGGGTGGATACAGTGGCATATAAAGATGACTTATCTTTGGAGTTACCAGAATGCCGTGGTGACTTGGTACAAATCCTGCCTACTTCTGATTCAAATGTGAAGCAAGAATGAAAACAATTCTGTGTGTCTGTTCCTCTGCTCCCTCCATGTTTCATGGACTGCAGTTATCCAAATTCAGGGGCTGGGTGCTGCTGAACTCTTGCAACAGGGGTAGGTTGCTGGTTGATGCCAGACTCATATATGTTAAGCAAAAGGTGTTTCTCCCAAAAGTCTGATTGTGCACCATGAAAACTCATGGAAGTAGGTTTCAGACGTAGTTTACTGCCGTGATTTTTCCAAAGTGCTGGGATTGCTTTCCTTGTAAGTCTTCCATCTTAAGGTTGGCTACTTTGACTATTAATTCAAAACGAAACTCTGGGCCAGTATGTCTGCTTCTGAAAAAGGGAAAGAAAAAGGAAAATAGTTGAAACCTCAAATAAAGGATTCACTTCCATTACTCAATTTTATAAGGTGATAGGTGGCATATAAAAGCCTGTATTGGTAGCTTGGGATCACATGCTTGTGTTTCTGCTCTCTCTCATCTGGAGTGAGCATGGACTATTTGTGCTATGGTTTGGACTGGAGATGGTTTTTCCCTTTCACTTAAATTGGTGACTACAGGATGTGGCAGTTCTAATCATACTGAAAATTGCTGTAATTGTTATCAGGCAATAAACATTCAATATATTTTTGTAAGAAGTAGAGCTTAGTGGAAGTTTTCCAGTATCTGAGAAAATAGCTGGAAGCAAAATGGTGAGGATACAAATTGAATTTGGACTTTAAATACTGAGAATGTTGGCCTGGCTTATTCTCTTAAGAAACAGGATTACTGTAACACTCAGAGCAATGCAAGACATGTTCCCAGCTACGGATGAATATGAATGTCTTTTTCATATAAAAACACATTGTAAGTACTGCAGGAATGCATACCTGTCATAAGCATAACTGTTGTACAAAAAACAGAACAGGAATGTGAATTAAATGTTCTTACAAAGGACATAATTTTCCTCTTTGATTCTCTCAGCAGCCATATATGGGCAACTTCTACCAAATGAGCCTGCAATAAAACTCTGGATTGTGCATTCACCTTAGAGCAATCAAAAAATGATGTCCATATAATTTAGGTGAGAGGTCTTATTTATTACTCTGAAATTATAGTACTTTTTAAAGTACTCCATATGTGTAGATGGGAGTGAAGATTCTTAAGTTGTTAACATTTGATCTCCAGTTATAATTAATCAGATCCAGAATGTAGCTTAAATAATGTGTTTATATAGTGTTGTCTAAGAGTTTTACTTATAGTACTCTTTTGAAACTGTCTGTATTGAATGGGACTAAATATAGGAACAGCATTTTTTCTTTTGATAAAACACATTTCCACCGGATATTCTGCTTACTTTATTTTAAAAATTGATGATTGTAGAAAAGGTAAAACTAATTCTGAAATCCTGTAAGTATTTTATCGGCCTAGTAATGCCTATAACTCATTTGCTGGAAACATTGCAGGATGGGAATTAGGTTCTTGGATTATAAAGCTCCCTTTTAAAATAAACAGGAGGAAACATAGGGGAGAGACAGAAGAGTGTAACTTGTTTAACATTTAACAAGCCTCTTGATCCGTTTTCTGGACTAGTTGCCATGCTTTTCAAGATAAAAGCAATTACATTAGATATGGGGGTGGTTTTCATGCTCTGGGAGTTGAGAGAATTTTGGGTCTTTACAGAAGCAGGAATGTGAATACTTGACTCAGTCTTGAGGCTGATTTTTTAAACATTTTTCTGAGTGCATCTGGGAGAAATCCAGATCTTGCTGAAATCAGTGAGAATTTGCTCATTGCCTTTAACAGTGCCAGGATTTTGTCTATGAATGTTCAGGTTTTCAGTCACTGGCCAGCTCCAGCGGAGCCACATTTCAGCTTTTCTTTTTTACTACTGCAAGTTGCCTCATCCCTGGCCCTCTGCTGCAAAATGGCTCCCAGGAAATTTTCTTTCTGGAAGGTACAATGTTGATGGTCATAGCATGGACTCTGGTTAGCTGAAGCACAGCAATATTGTGATGAAAGACTGGGGGCCCACTAATAAAGTCTGTACATTTGCTAGGCAGTGGATTATGTTAGACTGAGCTGGGTCAAAGCCCACCCTTGTACATTTTGGCCAACGAGTGGGAAGCTCCTGCATGGGATGCTAATGTTAGACAAAGAGCCTTGGTCAGTATTGGGATACCTGCCAATGCTGTAATGCAACCAGCAGAGATAATGGATCATGGAGGAAAAGAGATCTGAAATCTCTGCATCTCTAGCAGAATGAGGGTTTGCTTTATGCTGCTCTGCAGAGAGACACACACAGCTGATGCAAATTCGTTCAGCTTGGTCCTCTGATGTGTGCCTGTCTCCAAAATGGCTTGAAGGAAACAATTTACAAAAGTCAACTCAGAGACAAGGAACTTAACATGTTTTTCAAAGTCTCAGTGGTGGTTAGACCTAACTGTGTTGCAGACCAGTGAATCTTGAGATTCTTGATGCCTAATTTATGTCTGAAGAAATGGAGCTGGACACTAAAGTCATCTATCTACTGATAAGCAAATGTAAAGAGATGATTCAGTGTTCCTGTACATTGTCTGTGCCTGAATTCTGGACTCTACTCTTCGGAAGAGAAATTTTCAAATTCAAGGTGGGGGCCAGAAACCACCCCAGACATTGAATAAAGGTGCCAAACAGTGGATTTGAAGAAAGTGACTGAGAGATGAGTTTGTCCATTTGCCTACCAGGCTGTAATTTGGTTCCTGGCTGAGAGCTGGATGTGGGATTCCAAGTTTGACAGTCCCTAACGAGGTTATGGGTGGGCCGCTCGTGTTAGAGGTACTCAGGAGGCCAAGGTGACCTGAGAGCAGGTGAGTCACACAGTGTCTTACCCTTGCAAAATGCTCCCAAAATTCCTCCCAGTAGGTCCTCTGTTCAGTTTGCATTGCCACTGCTTTCCATTTGGCTGCAGTCTTTTCAGGGCTGACCTGAAGTTTGTGTGTTTCTCTGTATTGGTTTAAGAAAAACTGGGGTTGAATGAAGAGTGAATTCTATAAATCCTTCCCCTATCATGTATCTTCAGTGGAAGAGAAATCTGTCTTCTAAGACAATTCAAATACCATCATTCTTTACAATGGTTATTTTCAGATTTTAAGTTACTCTCTTATATTTAAGTTATAAATGTGTTGTGCAGTCATCTAGTGGTTGCATATTAGAGCAATGTTTCCCAGAAGTTTCCACTACTCACAGTATGTTCCATAATTTTGGGGGGTTATGTCGAATTGTGAGTTTTGTTGCAATCCCATTTTGTTAGTTACTGCAAGCATAAAGAAATAGATGGTAGTATGCCATCTTTTTGAAAAAAAAGGGTGAATTGAAAAGGTAATTTTATGTTGTACCTAGTGCAGGAGAATGTAAAGTAAGTTGGAGATTTTAATTCTTTTTTTTTTAAAGACAAGAGCATGGGCATCATGCTAGCCTGTGGATTTCAAAGCAAATGTGTAGAGTTTTGAATATTCTGTGTGCAGGAAATTGTATATTTAAAATGTAAGCCTCTAACGCGATGTGTATTTTGCCTCTCTTAGTTTCCTCTCAAAATTAGTAAAATGTTTTGGATTAAGCATGTTCAAACAATTTGTGTCTTCAGAAACTATGTGTTCCAGTTTGCCATGCTGCCATTCAAATCTCAGATCTGGTGCTGTAAATAGAAGTGGTGTTTTTGCTTTCCTTGGTTCCAGTGCAGCTTCCCTGCTGTGTGTTAGCCACATCAATAACTCTGTCGCAGGACAAAAGGAAAGCTGGCAACTTTTACAGCTACGACACCTCTCTGCAAACAGCGTAGCCTATTCTCATCTCTTTCCTGGATGGTACTGGAATTTCGTGCTCCTTGTGACTACTGTGGCTATTTTCCTCCTCTGAGGAGTCTCTGCCTGTGCCTTGGACTTCTTGGTTCCTCTGTTCATTTACCTGTGTGGAGCAGCTGGGGACAGGTCTGCGAGGGAAGTCAAAATGCTTCTTGCAATGGACAGTTTGTTTCAGATAAGGAGGCGAAGGATGTGAGGTGGCTCAATATATTACTCCAGGAGGGGTTTGCTGGAGCCAGGAAAATCCAGCTCCTGCAGACTGGCTCCACTTTCCTTTCACCCCCTCCTGTGAGTAATGTGAGTTGTTTATTTCTTCATAGCCGCCCTTGCAGAGAACAACTAGGCCTTCATTTCTCTTCCCACCTCCTCCTCGCCTCAGCCTCTCTTTTTTCCCTTGAAGAAGTGGGAAAAACTGCAAGCGAAAACTTCACTCCCATTCCTTGCTGGATCACAAGGGCAGAACCAGATGAACTGCCTGAGCATGGGGAAGAGTAGGACACTGTGATATGTAGGGTAAATGTGCCTCTGGCTGGGGCTTGCAGCCCACCCCAGGACTCGTCTTCTCCCAGACCCTGAGCAGAGGATTAGATTCTTTTGCTGCTGCCTGTGTGTTTCTGTACAATATCCTGCCACAGATTGCAGCTAAGACCAATTTTAAAGTGAATTAGAACCTTAACCACCTCTTCCTTTAATAGTTCTCTCTAGTAATTTCATCTTTCTGTTTTTAAATTTCTAAATGATGACTGAAATAGAAGTTTATTTGATAATTCACAGTTTAAAGAGGATTTTGAAAAGAAATTAGTCTCTTTGCATGGGAAGACACTATGTAATCTTCTAAGACATTCCAAGTTTTCTCAATATTTTACAGTCTTTTTGCTATTTATTTTGTATCTCTTTTCTTGAAAGTGTTTATTTTGGGAAGGTCAAAACAAAATTCTCCCTATGTCTCTCATCATCTGTAAGATGAATGCACACAGTTGGAACAAGTTCCATTGAAGCTCTCATGCAGAATAAACAAAGTCCTGACCAAAGGCTTGACTCATGATAGATCTTTAATGACTATTGTCATGAAAAAGTATTTAACATATTCTCCACCAAAAGAAGGGTGTAGCTTTGCTGCAGAGTCAGCAACACATCAAAATAGGGGCAAGGAGAGATTCAAAGGGCAGGGCTGATATGAAACTGGTGGGCACTGGAAAGAAGCTGGGCAGCTCTGTGCTCGGTGAAGAGGGCAATGAAAGTGTGCTGGGGAGGTCAGGTGTGTCACAGGGAATTTCTGGGGTTACTGGTCAGGCTCTTCAGATGGAATCAGCCTACAGACATGGGTGTCACCCTAGGGTGCTGCAAGGGCGTAGTGACCACTTCGGCTCCTGTAGGCTGTGTCATACCAACCTGTGATAAAGCAATTTTGCCTCAAATGTTCACACAGTCTGCGGGGAATCTGGGGGATTGTTTTGGGAAGAGAGGTTTGGTATTTTGATAGATGAAGCTAGAGATGCCTGCAACGTTGCTGCACATCCTTAAACAAAGCAGATCTTGTTTCCACTGCCTTTTCTACTTGTGTGACAGTGAGTGCAACACTTGGCAGTCAACAAACGCTGCATGCTGCTCTTGTCATCATGTGGTGGGGCAGGAAAACTGCTGACATGGAAAAGTGCAGACAAAATCAAGCAAAGTGATTCATGGCTTGGAAGGCTCTGTGTCCTGGGGAAAGATTACTCAAAATGGGCCCAGAGAGCTCAGGGATAGTAATATGCATGCATGTTATAGTTACTGGGTGATAGAAAAATATCTTTGGGTGAGTTGGGCCAGATTCACAGATGTTATTTTAGGAGGTACATTTATTATTTTTGCTATTAAGAAAGGTCTCTCTTGTAAAAGTCTAATCTCTCTGTGAGTGAGGGGCTGGGAAACCTGCACTGTATAGATTACAGGCCCAGGGTATTCACAACAGTCATAAGGAGGACTGGGTAGAAAGTCCAAGAAAATTACACTTTTAGACCATTGCTTAGTGAAGAAAAGATGCTATGAGAGCTGTGGGACAGGCTTATCAAAAGGAAATAAAACACTTTGGTCCTTGAAGAGTTCAGGTATCTGAGAGTGGTTCAGACTGTAATCTCATTCTCTGCAGTAGTAAAAAATTAAAATTCTCATTTTAATTTTAGTATTACATGTTACTTACAAATTTTGAAAGATGTGCAGTTATCTTTCTGTCGGCCTAATTATCTTTGTTATGAAGAAGACAATGATTGGAAGAGTCTTAAAGATTTGATGCTATTTAGAAGATTAAGAGATAAAATGTCCTTTTAACCAATGGGAAAATATACAGAGATTATATGAGAGGAAGGAACAGTTTCGACTAAATTTCTAAAGGAATATATCTAATAAAATCCTTCATTGAGTATGATTAGATATTTTTATTCTAAAGAAATTTTTGAACTTCTTGGCAATTTTTACTGAATTCAAGTGCCAATATTTTCTCAAAATTGTAAAGTTCCTCTTTGTTATGAGAAAACTGGAGCTAGGAAACACATTTGTACACGGATGGATGGAAAATTCCTAGCAGACATATCCTGATCAAGCCACTGGCATGCACAGTGTTCAGAAACAAGCACAATGCCTCTTGCTTGACCTGAAGCTGATGGATACAGGAGGGGTGGAGGAGAGCAGTGTGGATCACAGAGTGGGGAATTTATCAAAGGAGTATGGAAAAGGGGCTTGGACTGTAGCATTACAGAGCAGGCAATGATGCAAGCCACAAATCTCTAGGAAACCAGGCTTTATTAGTTCCACTGCTTTTGGAACAACTTGTTTAGACTTCCCTTGTAGGTAATTAACTTTCTAATGACACTGTGAGATAGGCCACCTGCAGAACCCTTGGGCAGGGGGATTCACAAGCATGTGCAGTTCAAAATAAGGCCTCATGGAAAACTAGGCAAAAGTGCGTTAGAATAATATTTACATTCAGTAGCATTAAGTACATCTGTTTGTTATTAGTGGGAGGCTGAACTGGCTCAAAAATCTTCTGCAAGAGTGACCCAGCAGCAGAAGGCCAGGTACCTCTGACAGCTTTTCTACAGCTACCAACAGAGCTATTTTCAAAAACATGACAAGTTTTCCCTCAGATGTCAATTTGAATACAAAGAAGATCAAATTTAGATTACTGTAATATATAGATGTTTCAGTTTTATCCTTTTAGATGTCTTTCTTTGTCCTCATTTTCTCTGTTATCCCTCTATTTACATGGATGTGAAGTTTTCATACAGGCTAAGGGAGTGCAGCTCTGGTTGAAATCAGTGCAAGTCAAAGATGAAAAACCAAGGCTGATACGTGACAGTCTTTATCCTAATAATTTAAAAATAAAAATTCCTATGACTTTTATTTAATATGAAGAATTAATTGCATCTTACTATGTCAAACATGGACACAGAACATGAATTTTTTTTTAGTTCAGCACAGGATGCTTACTATAAATTTGATGTCTGCAGATTGTACACATAATTGCTAACAAGGATTAATGATTTTAATGTAGTTGTGATGATTTAAGCTATCTGGAGCTAATATTTAGTGTCAGCTAAGACACTAAGTGGAATAGCTAAGAATGGAGTCTTGATATTTCAATCCTATGTCTTAGACATGTGTGTGTGCTTACGCACAAAACAGTATTAGGGAGATGGGTTATTCCAGCTTAGGGCTTAGGAATTCTATTGACTTAGGCTTTTGGGTTCAGTTTCATGTTCTACTATAGGTTATTCAATGTAAAACTAACATGTAACAGCTATTTATTTGTTATACATATCTCTGAAGGGAAAGGAAGAAAAGATATTCTGTATATGTGTGTTTACACATAACACATAGAACACAAAACTGTGGAGACCCCTCATCTTTGTTAATCAGTCTTTCAATCTGAAGTATCCACAACTTGCAGGGAGATTTCTAAATCTGGAGGTTGTTTTAGCAAACTCTTGTTTAACCACAGATGATTGTTGTCTTTCCTCTAAGTTATTAAAAATCTCTCCACCCATCCTCTCTGAAAGTTTCCTTTATCTTTCCCTTAGATTCGTACTCACTGTCAAGAACTGTCTTCATCCCTGGTTTAGAGCTTGCTGTCTCTGTTCTCTGAATGTTTGTATTGACTGGTGTTTCTTGGCCAGTTACACCTTCAGTAATCTTCAGGGTATAAATAGACATTATGTCACACCTTAGTCTTGCAGCTATAAATTCTTGGGATGAAGGCTTCTGAGCCCATTTTGTTTGCATGGCATATTGAAAGCCTAATTTAAGTGATAGAGGTCGATTCTGCTGCCCAGCCACATGCACCCATGTTATAAGGATTCCCTAGGGTGTGTGTGTGACAGTTCTGTGGGACTGGCTGGCATCATACAGAAGTTTTGAAGGTCTCATGTGTCCCTGGGAAGACATAGCTCCCCTATTGTAGACCAGGGGATACCCAAAGGTATTTCTGGTGGCACTCAGCACTGTTACCCTCTTACCTCAAAATCATACAAGCAGACATTTATTAATTATGCAGTTTCCAAGAGTTAAAACAACTGGAAAAACATTCTTAAGGAGAGGAAAAAGCAAAAAGTCCTTTTGATTTGACCAAATCTGAAGAAATCTATCTTGGTTATGCTCAAAGAAAATGGGCATTGATAAATAAAACACCTCCAAAGAGATCTGATACCATAGCAACAGATGCAGAGAGCAGCGTGTCTGGAGATTAGCAGCAGAAGTAACCACCTTATCATAAGATTCAGAGTGTTGTTTTGTGGTTTAGGAAAAGCAAGTAGGTATGACCAAAATGACTGTCCTTTGGGAAGATGGAGTCAAAGGGCACATGCTTGAGAGCCACAAATATGAGCTATTCAGAAAACAAACAAAGACCTCTAAACTAAAATGTGCAGGTGACTGAAAAGGTCACCCTGTGAAAAGCACAAAGAATGAAGCAAAGGGAGGTGATGAGGTGTGTTTGAAGCAGTGGCCTCATCTCCCGTGTAAGTGCACCAGATGAGGAGCAATGTGGGTCACTAGGTCCCACACTGACTTTGGGATCTCCAAACTCAAGTCTGCATGAGACTTTGGGACACAGCTGCTCCTTTAATGACTAGTAATGTGGGTGGGTAATGTGTTCAAAATGTGTTGGTTTCTAGAACTGCGCTATTTAAACAGCAGAGAATGGCAAGGCTTTGAAACAAGCCTTAACATTTTATAGGCTGCGTAGCTGCCTTTAAAAAAAGGAAGCAAATATTAATTCAAAAATGGGAGACCACCTACTTAAAATGTAACCCTGCAAGTAAGATAATAATTTCCTAAACAAACTTATATGCAAGCAGTGAGTCACCCTTTCACGTCTATAAATGTTTGTGCAGTGTGCTTCTATTGAAAATCATTTGGATTCAGAAAGGCATGGATTTGATTCTCTGCTTTCTTGTACTAACTCCTATTAGTACTAAGTAGGCAGATTACTTATTCAAGGAATTGCTCATTCAAGAACTCAATTCCTTTAGTCTCCCTGTCAGCTGAAAACTTTCTGCTCTGGTACTGGGCTTTCTGATACCAGCTCTGGGCAGTGATACTGCTTGTTTCCTATAAAGCCTTTTCATGGTCATGTAAAATGTATCTGCTGAAATCAGACATCCTTTTTGAAACAAAATTTTGTATAAACAAGGTGAACTGAATTCCACGCAGACCTTCCAGACCTTCCAAGCCTTTTTTTCATTCTGTTAATTTTTTTTTATTTTCTCCAATTTTTGTTGTTTTTCTCAGTGTGTTACAATTATTTTGAAGAGTATCATTTTGTTATATGTGGTCATTTATCTGTTGCAACTCACTTAGTGGCTTCCATATGTTGCTAAAATGTGTTTGGAGGAGGGGATTAAGTTACTGCTTCTAGCTGTGAGTTTGGTCACTTGGACACGTTCACTGGGATGTGAGATCCTAGAGTCCACAAGAGCCTTCCAACTGGAGATTTTCTTTTTTTTTTTTTTTTTCCCCTTTGCAGTGGGGGACCCCACACATGCTTTCCCTGTGAGCCCTGCTCTGAGGAAATTCAAGTAACATCACTGCTTTATTACAGTAAAGTGAAATCTTTGCAACCCAGGTTCTGGTATTCCCTGCCTATGGGATCTGACTTGAGGTGCCTCCCTCCAGAGGTAAAAGAAGGAAACAAGGGTTGTGAAAGTTCCCTCAAAATACTTAATGTCCATTGCATAAACATTTATTGAATAATCCCCGACAAAACTAGTTCAGAGAGAGAGGCAAATCCTTGCTTTTGTCTGAGTAAAACATGAGGAATTAGGCTTTCAAATAGGATATTAACTGTGAGTGACCACAAGAACCTCAGTTTCCAGTAGTTTTTTGGGGGGGGTTTTTTGATGAATGTTCCTTGTTAGTATTACATTCTACTAATTACGGTGCTACTTTGAGAATGTACACCTGGGAAGCATTGACTAAGTCATGTTTTAGTCAAATCTGTTTCCTTATGAATGCTGTGACTGCTTTAAATTCTACTCTTTTGTATGAGCTTTCTGCCAACAGCTTCATTTTTTGTTCTTGAGTGTGTTTGGAGAAGATGACTTTTCTTGTGATTCTTAGCAGTTCATAGAAATAAACAACATGTAGTGGGTTTGTTTTTGTACAACCAGAGATACTTACCCTGTAGGATTCTATATAATTGGCTTTGGGCATAGCTTTGGGAGTGAAGAGCTAAGGCAGAGGCAGAGATGAAGGATCTGTTTAATTCACTTGATTATTTCAAGGCAAGTGAATATGCCTAAGCAGCACAGAGATGAGAAAACAATGAATTGGTCCTCACTTTCCCACTGGGGTTTTGCATGGATTCTGCACCTTGTCTCAAGTATCAGCAGTGGCCACATCTAGTGGAGTAATCTTGATGTGCAAATGTAACATTAAACACAACAAGACGTCATGTAGCACTGTCCTTTTCAGCCTGTTTCAAATAGTCTGCTCTTCTGGTTTTTTTACAGTTGTGTTCTTCCAATGCCGTGGAAAGTACATTAATTTCTTTTGCATAGTATTGCATGGGATTGAACTCAGCAGTTTCCCAAGTCCTCTGGTAATGGTATTCTGAAATTTAAAAAAAACCAAAAACCAACAAACAAACCAACATAGGAAAAGTCACTGTTTTCCTTACAAATGTTGTATATGATACAGCAATAAATGGATACTAATGAAACAGAAATCAGTGGATTCAGCCTCTGCTCTTGTGAGTGGCAAAGTATCTGAATATTTAAAGTAGTGATTTGTCTGAAGAACTGGGTAAGATTTGATAGAATATGCAGTGGCTTCCTTAAACCACTGGGCATCAAAATAACTGAACAAGCCTGTCATTAATTTGAGGATAACTTTCACATTTTGGGCTGAGGCAGAGGGGAAGACACTGATCTTTTCATGCTCATGACCAGTGACGGATTAGAAGAAACAGCAAGAAGGTAAATTGGGGGAGGTTTAGGTTGGATATCAGGAAAAAGCTTTTCACCCAGAGGGTGGTTTTGTGCTGGAACAGGCTCCCCAGGGAAGTGTCACAGCACCAAGCCTGGCAGAATTCAGGAAGGGTTTGGACAATGCCCTGGGGCACATGGTGTGATTCTTGGTGGTGTCCTATACAGGGCCAAGAGTTGGACTTGATAATCCTGATGGGTCCCTTCCAGCTCAGCATATTCTCTGATTCTATGACTGTGTACATACAGGCAACTACCTGTGAGAATGCACAGAGAAAACCAGAATGTAATGTCTGCTAGGCAGCCAATAACCTTGAATTGTATTTTTCAGTTTCCCTCAGCCAGGAAGTCACTCAGCTATTTTTAAAATCTCTATCCATGAGCATAAGATTCTTTCTTGAGGAAAAAAATAACAGGAAATAATTTAAAATACCTTGTAATTTCATACCCCTTTTTATCTCCTGATGCTTCTCCCTTTCTTTTAGAGGGTTTACAAGTTTATCCAGCCTAAAGGCAAGAGTCTAGGAGTTCTTTCTGGAAGTCCTGCCTTTTAAAAGGGTCCCAACATAGCAAGTAGGCAATCTTAGAATCCTTCATTCAAGTAGGATGAAGTAGAATCAAGTAGTAGAATCCTTCATTCAGTCCTTCATTTTACTGCTGACTTGTGGCCTATCTCTTGGCAAATTCCTCAGCAGTTTGCTAATATTTAGATACTAGAGGATGGCGATGACAGTCAGATGACAGCAGTTTGTCACTAGAGTTGTCACTACTCTCTGGAGTATTAGACCATGAAAAACATGGTTGTAAGAAATGTTCTTTGTCAGCTGCACTTTGCAAATAGAAAAAAAAGAAAAAGATTTATAGATTTGATTTCTGAAATGAAATGGAATGACATAGAATCCAATCTGCTTTTCCAAATGTTTATCATGTAAGAGAGAGCTGATCAGGTTAGCTAAATCCTGGGTCTTTAATTTGGGAAAACAAGCTAATTTTCTAGTTCTAGTACAGATATAAGTGGGATTTTCAACAAGTTACTCAAAACTCATGGTGTAGTATGTAGTAGTTGCAATATATAATTTATGAATAAATCCACGGGATCCGAGATGTTCTCAGCATCATGTATCCCTGGCCAGATTTATATGAAAGATATGTATTTGTTAAGGAAACCAAGTATGAGTAGTTCTTATGAAATGCACATGGTTTCTGTAGTTCTTAATATGTTTATTACTGATACTGACAAAGAGGAAATTTTGTGTATTTTACTTCTTTGCGTAGCAGATGTTTTAAAAAGACTTCTTTTGCCTTCCAACATGAATGAGGGTTGTCTGGTCTGCTCCTACAATGCAACACTGGTTGATATTTCTGTTTAAGAAGCAAAGTAAATAAAACACATTCCCTGGAGTGGATACATCTGCCATGTTCCTTTGGAAAGGTCCTAACTGGACAGCGGTGCCCTCTATCCACGTACAGAGCCCAGCCATCAAATACACATGGGGACTGAATTCCAGCAGACTTTATAGCCACCTCTGCACAATAACAATAAATAATGAAATAAATGCAGGGCACTTTTGCTGGTTGGTTCTCAAAGCAGTCTACATACCACTCAAACAGTAGTGCATTGATTTTTTTCACCCTTGGAATACAGCGATCCTGTGTCAAAACATGGCTGCTGTTTAAAAGCACAGAGCAAGATTACAGAGTGTTCAGGACAGGAATTAATATTTGCGGTAAAAAATACAGGATATTTTTAAGGATGCAAAATATAAGTATTATGGAATGTGGGTTAATTCTTTTTTGATGTATGTCTGTCCTTGCTGTTTGGCTTCAGAGCCAGGAAAAAAATTTGCGGAAAATGATTCTGTTATCATCCTTAGTCACTTAGCCAAGGGACTTCTTTTCCCTGGTTGCCTTATCCTTTTTTTTTTTTTCTAATTTTTGGTGCTGAACTACTTTCATTGTGCATACCTGCAGTGTAATGCATAACAGTAGTTGAACTTGAGCAAACCTGAAGAAGCAATTGCAGCACTGTTAGCAAAATCTGTTCATTTTATCAATCTGTTTGGATACCAGCAGCCAACAAAATGGGAATGCTAAACACCACAGAGAAAAGCCTGATCCTCAGCTGTGCTTGAACAGCCCAGCCTGCACTGAATTCTGTGCTTCCAGAGCTCATGTTCTCTTGGTACCTAAGGCAGGAATCACCTGTGGGCCCCTCTGTGACCGTGCTTGTGAGCACACTGTTCAACACAGCCCTCCTGAGGTGGTTTGGAACTCCTTCATGGATGTTTCTGGAAGCTGTCAGCCCTTCTCAAGAAACTTGGAGCTACAGCTTAAAAGGCTTTCTTCACTCTGCCTGTGATCCAAATGTATTTGCTTGCATTTGTTCAGATCAAATGCAGGTGGTTCTTACTTGAAAATCCTGGTGTCTTTTGGTTCTTCCGCATCTATAATATTTCTTTCAGTGAGGCCAGAGATGCAGTGATATTTTCCTTAGTTTTTATTTCTTTCTTGTGTGTAAATACGTGCATCTCTATCCCAGTTGTTCAGTTTATAGGAAGATGTCCTGGTTTGTTTTTGAAAACTCACTTGCCAGTCCTAACGTATAGCTTTTTCTAAGTTCTGAATCCAGCATGAAAAATTTGAATTTGAGTATTTCATGATTTCTAGTACTGAGTTTTGTCTCATACCAACATGTTATCCATTGACTCCTCCTTTACCTACAGGAAACCAATGGAGAATGCTAAAAAAATTTACTGTGTTTTTATTTTTTAAAAATTAGGGGCATGAGAGTGTCGAAGACAATGCCATCTTTTTTCCCCCTCTCCCATATTTTCCCTGAATCCTGAAAGAAGAGCCTTGAAAATAACCTTGAAATTCAGAAGTAATTCATTTTAGACTCTTACCTCAGATAAAATTGCAAGATATTATTGATTTACATTCCAAAACATGTAGGGTTTGGGTGGTTTTATTCGTGGTAACCTGTAATGACATGGTTAGAGGATCTACTGTGTGTTCAGCAGTGAGGAATGAAGCTCTAAAGGTCTGGAAGTTTGGAAAAGTTCAGATGCCTCAAAACGCTTGGATTCCTCTCAAAATTTAGCTGTATAAATCTACCACCCAGCTGTCATCCTCTGAGGAATTAGCAAAAAAGCGTATTTATAAGACAAATCATTTGGCTGATGAAGAGAAATATGCTAGCAATATTTTTTGATTCACATTTGAAAGTAGAATATTTCTTCCATTTCAGTCAGAAGTCAGAGCTGCAAGTAGTTTCTTTCCAGCAAACTTACAAAAGCCTTTTTCTTTCTGCAGGCATTTAGCCACACCACTGTGGGCTGTGATCTTGTCAGTTCTCATAAGCTACTAACACCAATGGTAACAAAATACTTTCCCTAGTTATGGGATGTACATTTCCATGAATTGGTTTGGTTCATCTTGTGCATGAAGTGTCAAATCTTTTTTTT
>VXBB01004271.1:2206561-2256541 GCA_013399915.1 Illadopsis cleaveri
CATGAAGAACATTGGAAGAATTTTGAGCAGTTTTCTCCCTACTAAAGGCTAGTTATATGAGTAGAAGCTGTACCTTAGAAGTAATTCAGTAATGGCAAAAACCTATTTGGCAAAGATGTAGCCTGAAGGGCTGGTAGCTCCTCATTCTGTGCCTGTCTTCCTGAGGTAAGCTGAGTAAATGAGACAGGATGAGGCCCAAAGCATGTAAATGAGCTGGTATTCCATGTACAAAATTGTGCCTTTTCTGCAACATAACCCAGCATCTGGGGTAATAACACCAGAAAAGACATACTGAATGTGAACTCTCCCTCCTTTGCTACATAAGCAATTATCATTCAGGTGGATTTAAAAGGGCTTTACAGCCTGACTTGTTTATACAATGTGTTAATTCTCCCACCACTGAAAGCCAGCCACCTCTGGCCTGAAACATGGCATCAGTTCAACAGCGTGTAACAGTAAACTGCAGCATGGCAGGCACTAAGCACAGCAAACATCTCCATCTGAAGATGCCCAGAGAGCAGCAGGAGGGAGAAAGGAAATTGCACAATGCGTACTCAGAGACGACTTGCAGCTCGAAGTGACTTGTGGCAAAAATTGTCTGGGGTGGTTGGTGATCAGTGATTGGGATGAGCTGGAAGCTGAGCCTGGCTAAGAAGGCAGCACTGGCATTCTTTGGCACTCCCTGGCACAGCAGTGTGGCAGAGCAGCACTGTTAGTAGAAAAGGAAAAGAAACTTGAGTATGTTGCCAGCACTGCTAGTGAGAGCAGTTGAGATTTCTCTTCTTAAATAGACCTCGCAAACATAAGTAGAGCTCAACATCTGGGTTCCCCTGACAACTCTTATTTTCATTTAGTAATATTTCAGTTGGTGATACTTTGAATAGGTAGGTTTTTAGAGAGAGATGCAGTTGCTGCTCTGCTGCAATAGGTCTCTCTTCCTGTGAAAGCAAAGCATTATGAATGCAAAAGACTTTTCCAACTAACACTGTTGAGAGGATGGAAGTTCTGGTGGGAAGACTTCCAAGTGAAACTTTGGCTTCACTCAGCTGGAGTGGCACAGGCTCTGTACTAACAGCACCTTTTTTTTTGTGTGTGTGTCGTCCCCCAGTTCCCCCCCCTCCCTTTTTTTTTAACCACAAACTTCCCCATGTCACAGCTCTGTGCAAATATTTCCCATATGTCAGCTGGCTGATCCAGTAATCACTTAGGGCTGGAGTGTAAATTACACAAGCGTCAGCACGCACACAAATATCTGGCTTGTATGAGTCCGTAATTCAGTGAGATTTAACCATGGTGAATTGAACTGGCTTTAAATTAAAAACTTTCTTTTAATAGCTGTGTAGATTCAGTGCTAGAAGCTCTATTATTCTGTCTCCCACTTTATCCCTAGCTAATGTAGAATGTCTCGCTTGTGTTCTAATGGTGCCTCTCTTGCTGTTTGCTTTCTCAATTTGCTTTCATTTTTACCCAGTGTGCTGTCATTATGTCATGAAGTAGATTCTTTGGGTAAGAAACTATCTTTTTTGAACATCTAGAATGTGCGTGGAACTTTGAACATCTAGAATGTGCGTGGAACTTTGTAAACTGATTAATAGAGTATGCTATTGTTTATTTTATATCCGTAATACTGCAGTTGAGCAGTTGACTGTAATGTTTCCGACAGGGTAATAGTCAGAGAGTATTTTGATTTTAGGGAATTCTGGGAGGCTTTAAATTAGTCTTTTCATTCAAGATGGTAGGAATGCTCTTCTCAGCACAACACTGACTGAGTGTATGCTGGTGTTCTTGGGAAGCAGAAGAAATAGAATAGTGCAGGGGACTTGGATTTCTGGGACTTTTTGAAAATAAAAGCTTTTCAGAAAAGAATGCTTTGAACAGCCTTGACTACAAGGCTTTCCCTCTCTGATTGTGTGTGTGTGACTGTCACACGGCTCCTGTGGTCCCCAGCAGTGACTGTGCTGTGTGGGGCTGGGCTGGGGGAGCTGGTGGTGGGCTCCAGGCTGCAGTGAGGGGATGGAGGAGCCCCCACTCCAAACTTCACAGTCTGAGGAACAGGAGCTCTTGCTGATGGAGTCACCTACTCTCAGCTCATCACCACTTTTAATGTTCCTCTCCCTGCACTAAACCTGCAAAGGTTTAGAAGTATCATTACATACATCTTTACTGACCAGTCTTTACACTGCCTGTGTTCCTGTGCAATGCTTACCCCTTTTCCCTCTTGCTTTCCTTTCCTTAGTTTCCTGTGTTTTGTTGGTTTCTGCACTTCCAATTTTTTATTTTGTCTTACTTTATCTACTTTTAAAAATTTTTCTTCTACTTCTGTCTACCTCTTTTATTTCCCAACATTTTTTAATTTGTACTATAAGAAGACATTCCACAAGAAGGCTGTGGAAAAATAGAATAAAAATGATTTCTACATTGGAGAGTTAATAGATGTGTTTATCCTTTGTCACTCTTTCACTGTTGAATTGATCTAAAAGCATATATTTTGCCCTGAACTATACTGTGAGTGGACGTAGCCCATGGTATATCATGAACAGGTTCAGTCACAAGGACTAGAGGACATGTTGGGTTATAGGTGGAAATAAAGAGGTTGTAAATGCAACGTTTTAGTTGTATTACTTAGCTACCATTTTTCAGAGACTTTCTTTTTTTCTTTATTCTCATTTTTGTTTGTTTTTGGAAGTGAAAAACATACAAATATTCAGTTTTTAACTGATTGTATAAAAGGATCCATCATTGGAGGTAAGATCTAACTTCATCTTTAAGATTTAGGAGGAAAAATTCCAAGCCCAAGAGGCAACATGGTAGAATTTTCACATTTTCAATCACACTTGATGTGAATTGACTGAGCGTGATCCTGACAAGAACATACACCAACAGGGACCTCTACATAATGTGAATTTCTGAGTAGGTATGCAGATGGCTGCAGTCTTTCCTCCTCTGGAGACTGCCACCATCCAAGGAGTTGGTGGAATTGGCTCAGATAAGGATCACCTGAGCCAAGCTGGCTGGCACCAGTAGACAAGGCTTGTATAGTACATCCTCCAGGAAGATTTATGGGTAGCTCTGGAGCTTCTTTGGGGATGATTCTGACTTCAAGGCAGTTTTAAAGTGTGGGGAGAAGGGAAGTGTAGTGTGATTTTCCTGGGGTAGAGAGAAAAGCCATCACAGAGGGCAGTAGCCCTTGATCATGCATGTTTCTCCCTGCACCTGCTGGAATAAAACTGGTCTTAGATTTTTTTCCTTCGAAGTTTCTTTGAATGTATGTGTAGCAGCTCTGCAGGAATCACATAAGAAAAATCAATCTCATTGCCTTCAGTTGTAAGGCGAGGAAGCAAAGCAATTCTTTTCCACATTTTCTATAGCTCAGAATTATTTGCTATAGCAATTATTTTTGGGAGTTTGGAGTAATTTTAGGATATTTTTATTTTCTGGCAATAACCCCCAGAGATAAAAAGTGGCTCTTGCCACACTGGTACAGTGGCAACCACTGCAAAGCAAAGTGCTCCCTTGAGACGTGAAACTCAGCAGTTTCCCACTGAGCACTGGACCAGCTGTGGAAGGAGAAGGAATAAAAGGTGATATGAGTTAGATTTATGCTGATGTATGAGGTGAGGGTAGGTTTTTGCTTAGAAGCTGCTAGAAGGTCATGGTATTTTACCAACTGAGATTTATACATTTGAAAATGAACCTCCAAATGGGAATGTTTCCAAAGTCTAATAAAGCAGAGCTATGCTCATACACTGACCTTGGCAAGCCTGCAGGTAAGTTCCACAACTTCTACCACCTTATAAACACTAAGATGGGTTATACAGAAAAAACTATAGAGGCTCTATTTAGAGACTTATGGTAGCAAGTAGGCAGAAAAACTTCAAAACCACCAATTTACTTTATTGAAGGTCTCAACAGGAATATATAGGAAAAAATTCTGTCTTCCACTGCAAATATTCCCACAGCAACCCAATCTACCTGCCAAGAATACCCAAAATTTAGGGCAAAGGGTGGGGGAACAATGTTAAATTTATTTAATAATATCACTAAACAAAACTTGAAGGATGAACATGAACCTGGATCTGTATTTTACCTGGTTACCTCAGTAAGGAAGCCTATGGCTGAGAGGTTTGTCAGTCTGGAGTTTACTGTTTATGTAGTTATATATCATGGTTGTAGACAAAACAAGAGAACACCCACTGGGACTAACGCACATTCTTTAAAGTTTTCCAGCCTGTCTCTGGTTTTCATAAAGGTTCTTAAAATTTCCTTTTGTGAATCCAAATTGGGAAAACATGGGTGAGATCAAGAAGCTGTTCCTAGTTCCAACTAAAATGCCAGTAATGCTGGTTAAAGGTTCAAGATCTCCACTTCCGGGGAGACAAGCATGACAAAAAAACCCAAAACCAACCTTAGGCCAGAACTGGAGTCGGGACCAGTCCAAGGCACAAATTAGAGCAGTTTGAGGCAACTTGCACCAGCACCCACCCAGCTTGCCAATGCAAAAGGGCACCATGGCTCTGCCTGTGCTGGCTCTCTGCCACTCCTGAAATCTAGGAATTTCTCAAGGCAAATTTATGCTGCCTTTGCTTTATTAGCACAGCATTAAAAGGCCATAATGGATGATGGCATTATTTACTTGTATAGTTTCAGAAAATGATGCCCAGTTGTAATAATTTTGTATTAAGCCATCATTAGCTTCTTCATTTCATATTTTTTTGTTGTCAACATGAGCAGTGGGATTGAGTATGCCCTTAGCAGGTTTGCCAATGACACCATTCTGTGTGGTGGAATTGACACACTGGACTGTAGGGATGTCATCCAGAGGGATCTTGGCAGGCTTGAGAGTTGGGTCCATGTGAACCTCATGAAGTTCAATAAGGCCAAGTGTGGGTCCTGCACCTGAGTCAGGGCAATGCCAAGCAAAAATACAGGGGAGAATGGATAGACAGCAGGAGACTGATTCAGGGGTGTTGGCTGATGAGAAGCTCAACATGACCCTGCAATGTGGACTCACAGCCCAGAAAGCCAACCATATCCCAGGCTGCATTAGAAGATGTGCAACTAGCAGTGAAAGGGAAGTGATTCTGCCCCTCTGCTCTGATGAGACCCCACCTGCATTGAGGTCTGGAGTCCCCAGCACAGGAAGGACATGAACCTTTTGAAGTAAGGGTAAAGGAGGCCATGGAGATGATCAGAGGGGTGGAGCAGCTGTCCTATGACAGGCTGAGGAAGCTGAGGCTGATCAGCCTGGAGAAGAGAAGGCTCCAAAGAAGACATTAGACCCCCTTCTAATACCTAAACACCTAATACCTAAAGTGAACTTGTAAGAAGGCTGGAGAGGGGCACATAATGAGAGGACAACAAGTAATGTCTTTAAATTGACAGAGGGCAGGCTTTGATTGGATATTAGGAAGAAATTCTTTACTGTGTTGGTGAGGTATTGGAACAAGGTATGCAGAGAAGTTGTGGGTGCTGCATCCCTGGAAGTGTTCAAGACCAGGCTGGATGGAGCTTTGATCAACCTGATCTAGTGGAAGGTGCCCCTGCACAAAACAGAATGTTGGAACAGGGTGATTTTTGAGGTCCCTTCATACACAAACCATTCTGGGATTTTATACTCTTTTTTTCCCCTTGCCTTGCCTTTCCGGGAAAAGAAGAAAAAGAAAATCATATTTTACAACAGTCAAAGAAATAGTGTTTTAAATCTTAATATATCTTGTGATATGTTATGTTTTTAGACTTTGTAAACAAAAGATGTACCTATACCTCTGACATATTTCAATACGAAAATTTTAAAGGGGCTCTTTGAAATAGCTAGGGGTCTAGTATGTTTGCATGCAGCCTTCTGGTATACAAAGCCCAAAGAACTGTCCCTTTCATGGCCTTTTAGGTTCTATTTTCCAGAGATATAAAATATTCTAGCATGAATAACAGGCAGAGTGCACAATATGATGTGAATAAACACGTGTGCTCTTTGGAGCTGCCAGCACGTTCTCCCTTAGCAGAGCTGCTGAAGGGATGGGATTATGAACAGGATCCTAGCTGCAGGAATTTTTGTTACATTATATAACTACTATATAGGGTTTTTTCCTAATTTTCCTTACTGTTTTCTAAAAGTTATTTTTTGTTATATTTTTAAATTAGTTAAATGTACAAGGTGTTGCTCTCCAGCTTAATCTATAGAGTGTAACTCTGATAGAATGGCTTATGCTTTAGGACTGGGTTTTATTTCTAGGAGTGTGTTTCACTATGCAAAACTGACTTGGTTTGTGGAGTCTTGCCAGTGCTACCCATAAAGTGGACTCTCACCTAACATAAACTTTTTAGGACTTATCCTACATCTGCAGTTCGCGATTTGTGGAACTACAGCCCATGTGCTGGAGCATGTATGGAACTCCCAGCTGGTTTCATTAATGTAGGTTTCCAGTTGTGAGTTTGAGATCTACTTTTGTCCATGTTGTGCAGTGTTTTTGCAATGATTTTGGCTCTACTAGAATTAAGTCTTTTAAATGGTGGAATTTATTCTTGATTATACTAATAAAAAAATGACTTTTTTTTTTTCCAAGAGTCTAATTATTGGTCTTGTAAAGGAAGCATCATTCACCAGATATTGATCCCTCTCGTCTGGTTAGAAGGACTGGCCTTCCAGTTCCATGAAACAGTATCTGGCACAGCAAACAGAAGCATTTTGCATTTAAATGTAATTAGTCTCTCATGAAAACAGAAAATAATACCAAAAATTTGTGCCTTTATTCCATACTTTTTAATAAAAAAGACTGAATCTTGCCTCTGTTTGGTGTGTTTTGTGTTTGGGTTTTTTATGTTTGTTTGTTTGTTTTTAATTTTTTTTTAAAGTAATTAAATCAATTTTGAGTAGAACATCTTACCTTATTCCAATGCTCACTTCAATCTTGCTGGCTGTATTGATTTTTTATTTTGGACCCAACCCCAAATATGTCTTTTTTCCAAGCTGTGTGAATGTAAGCCCATGAATTGGGGTGGCCTGAAATCAGCCTCCATGCATGCCAGATGAGGCATCCTGGGACTATGGTATGTGTCAGTACAGACCTGAGTTTGTCTGTGTCTGGAGGGAGGACCTGCCAGGAGCATTGCAGTCAGAGCTCTCCTGTGGTACTCTCATATGTCTCTATGTCAGGTAGATAAATTGAGTGTGGGGTGCTTCGACAAGAGCACCAGGGAGGTAAATGGGTTATTTAGCTAACGTGTCAAGGCTGACCTCATAGCATAGAGGATGCAGTGCTCTGAAGAACAGCTTGACAATTTGGGTACTTGAAGTCAGACAAGGTTGTCCTTCAGGATTTAGTATGTTTTTATATATGTGCCTTCCTAATCTGTAACACAAGCGAAGTCTGTATAATCAGCAGGACTGTTTTGTGAAAGGAAGAGTAGATGGAACTGAAGGCTACAGTATTACATCTTCTCACTTTTGGTGATTTACTTGATTTCTATTTCCTCTCTGCTATACCTTTTCTCTGGAATTAGATGTAGTTTTTGTCTTTCCCTATATTTTAACATTATTAAAACTCATTATTATTATTATTACCTTATTATTAACTTATTATTAGTGTGCAAGAGTCTTTGCACATTATTTCCTCTCACAAAATCCATGATTCTTGACCAATACAGAATTTTATGCATCTGATGTCATAGTCTCTTTTTAAAGTATTTAAAACACTGAGGCCTAGGATGGGAATCCTGGCTGCAGAATTGTCAACAATTAATTTTGTAAGTCAGCTTGAATTTACTCTTAGAACACACAAACAAAGAGGAAGAAGCTTTGAACTGTATGACTCACTATGTCTCTGCAGTATAGAACCATGTATGCTAAAATTTCTGGAGCACTTCTGTAGCTCTAGACATCCACGGTGATTAGTTCACTGAGTTCACCGAATATACAAATCCCACATCATTAAACCGAGCACTTGAGACCTTGGAGGTAAAAACCCACAGTTGTCATACCTTCCATCAGTTTTGTCACTTTTCTTTCTGATACACTACAAAATCTTTATATATGTTTTAATATATCATCTGTAGAAACACAGTTTTATCTTGGAAAATAGGTATTCTAAAACTGACGAGGCTAATTGCTCATGTCTTTGGAGATTAGGAAAATCTTTTACCTTTTCTTTTTAACTTTTCTGTTTTCTTGCATTAATAATTTAGTGTCCTGGAAGAGTGCTTGTGGTGCAGAGAGAGACTTTTCCTCAATGTCAGGTGTGCAAGGTTGTGCTAAGAACTGGAAACCAGCAGTCTGTGATTGGGCACAAAATACTAATACTTATATATATTTGTATACTTCTTTTATTATACTTGGAGAAGTCATACATGGATCAAACTTCTGGAACAATAAGTTGATAAAATTTAGAGAGAGCTAATTAGTTCACTATTAATGAATAATTAAAAACACATAGAGAGTGGACTGGCAAAGTTTCATCAGCATTTGTGAATGAAATATATGATATCTTGATGAAGACATTTGAAAATCTGCAACACAAGTTTCTTGGGAGTAAAAAAAAATTCACCATTTTCATGTATCTGGAATGTCATACCTAATTGTTCTTAATCTGTTTGTAGAGAGATTAGAAAGGAGGCATTGAGGTGGGGTGGGGGTGCCTTTATGAAAAAGAATCATGGGGCAGGTTGAAGCTGTGGATGTGTCAGAAAGTTCAGACCCCTGACTGGGGAGCTGCTACTCAAACTTCGTAATGAGGATCTTTTTCCTTGTCCTGACCTCTCTCCCCAAGTTAGGCATTTGGCTTTATAGCAGATTGGTCAGTTTGTAGTCAGCATTTCCTCAAATGTTTATGGCTTTACTTTAAAGGTGGAATTCTCATCCTGAAGATGATAATCCTTCATCATGTAAAATGACCATGCTGTAATAAGATCTTCTTGCAGGGTACAAATGTGTTATTAGGTGTCAGTCTGCAGGCTCGGGTCATCCGCCAGCTGTTACACTGCACAGGTTGTATTTTTTTGCAACATTTGGTGGAACATTTCAGGACTGTGGGATTATCTGAACCAGATGTGAAAAGTCATCTCCCTGACACAAGTGTGCAATTAGTCATAAGTGATTACCCATGACCCCTTATGTGCAAGGGGAGAGAAACTTAGGGTTAACTGCTGTCTGCACATTAGCTGAAGAGGGCTATAAAAGTTCCTCCCTTTTACTTCTCAGACTGCAGCCAATTTTCTGCTTGTTCTTGCTTCTGAGATTTTTTTTTTTCAGGGACATGTAATCCAGGAGAAACCTAGAAATCTGAGTCCTACTTGGAAAATTGTAACAGAACATCACTGAGAAAGAGACATGACTCCTAGTTTTTCTGCACCTTTCTCTGCTGCCTGTGGTTACAAAGTCACTGTAAGATCAGTCTCTTCCCAGTAAATGGACTGATATATTGGTCTAAGGGCAAAAAGCAAATTAAGGGTGTCCCTCTGACTAGGTAAACTTTCTCTTTTATATGGAGCAAGACTTCATTTTGAGTTACTTCTGCCATCAACAGCTTCAGTAACACCACAAAGGGAGAAATATGGTCTCATGGGGCTTTACCTGTCAACATTTACACCTTGGTTCTTCCTGGAAACGGGTAAGTAGTCAGCACAATTCCGAGACCATTGCTCAAATGCCATTTCTAAGAACTAACACACCTACTCAGTTTCTAGGTGGGTCTAAGTGGCAGGACTATCCCTGTGTGTCTGTATGGTTCCAAGTGCAGTGGGCTTCCTACGTCTGCTGTATGCTTGTTGACATAACTAAGCAGATGAGTTTATAACAACACAAAAACCTTTGTAGAAATCTACTTAGTTGTAATGGCATAGGGAACTATGTGAAGCCTTTTATTGTTAAGAGACAAATGGAAATCTCAAATGCTTTTTGTAGCTACATGTTAACTTATGTTCATTAGCTGATTGATGATTTCCTGTTGTTGGACTGGTGTTCATTACCTATCCAGTGTGACTTTCCCCACACTTCACCTCTGTTACGTCTGTAGGCTATAAATTGGTCAAGGGTCTACATTTATTTATGAAAGAAAGGACCATGGCTAAAGCACAGTGAAAGAAAAGGAAAAGGTGGCTGGTGCTACATAGACTTTGAGCAGCAGGTGGGGATATAAACCCCCACAGGTTGCTAACTGTTGTCATAGAAGTAGTGAAAGATTACTAGATTGAATTGTGTTCTAGCTACTTTCTTCTCTTCTGCCAAAATAGGCTCAGGCTTAACAACACTGAGTCTTGTTTGTTAGTTCCCATCCGTGTCTCTAACACAGCCAATGCAGAGTAGAAGGATGTGGGCAAATTAAGTGGTACCATTTGCTTCCTGAAACATAGTGTGAAGCAGAGTTGCTCCCTTTCAGAGGACCTGTGGATGAAGAGCCTGGGACAAAACATGTCTGACACGAGGTCCTCAACAGCAAACACAATTACTTATGGTTGGCCTTGAAAAAGGAACAGACCTTCACAATTTTCCCTGTGTTTGTAACCTGCCTAACAGCACTGCAGTTCTCAGAAGAAATTCCTGATGCAGCACTAGACCTTCACTCACAGCCATGGAGAGATGAAAGAGGACAGATGTCAACAAATCATACCATCCTGTCATCACATGTCATATCAGTCTCCTACCCTATGCAAGTCAATAGCATGTGGTCAATCAGGCCCTGTGAGAGTTGTCTCCTTGTGTGGACGGTGGAAATTTGGATTGTCTGAGTGGAGTGATTGTTTCTCAAGCATAAGGCCTTTACGGGAAACCAAAAGCCTTCCTTCCCTCAATGAGGTATTCAAAAGCTTTTAAAATAGCTCTCTACCTCTTTTCCATCAGAGTGGGGTATAAACCACAGTGTGGCCAGTGAAATCTTCCAGACAGTTTTGTGTTCCCAGAATTAGCCAGGCTCAGACAAAGAAGCTTTGGCATTTTTTCCCTACAGAAATTATCCTTCCCTCCAACAGTGGCTGGTTCTTTCTGAATCTGCCCAATTTTAAGCAAGAAACATCTCAGTTCAGATTTAAGCCTTTCATCATCTTATTTGAAGGGTTTTTTCCCCTCAAGTGCTTACCATCAAGGCTGGTCTGCATGTAACAATTTACTTCTGAGTTTTTGAACACTGCCTGCACTGTAGAATTTAATGGACATCAAGGGAAGAATATTTGCTGGTCAAACAACGATTTTTCAAGATTTATAGTTTCTATCACTCCTGGTTATAACCTTACCCTCCATTCCAGGTACCCCTCTCAGCATGCAACTGAATTTTTCCAGTTTCATGGTACACTTGAAGTTTTTCAGAATTCAGTATTCATACCAAGTCCTGACAAAGCATTGAGTGTTCACCAAATGTTCAGATAAATATTAGACCCCAGCATTGCCCTCCAGATGGAGAAAAAAAAATCAAAACAACCTCTGGAGGTAAGGTCAACTCCATCCAATGCTTCCTTGTTAGGTGGGACGGTTCTGTCCTGACTGTGCACATGTAGGTCCTTACCCTTTCTCTGCAGCTGAATTGCTCAGGGTGCAACCTGAGCAGAGGATGGGCGGAGGGTTGGGGACACCTGTGTGTAGACCTGATCTCTGTGCAGAAAGTGAGATGGCTGTTCCAGCAGTAAGGGATTAGCATGAGTGAAAGACAGCTCTGACTGCAATTTCCCTTTGGCAGCTAAGGTGCATGCTTGACTTTGAAGGTGGAAGCCGGGACATGGAAGCAAAACGGCCCTTTGGCCTCCCTGCAGTGTGATACGTGCTGAAGCCTTGCGGGATCAGCACTCTTGTTTGGATTTCTGAATTCCTGCCAGATCAGGGCATTTAGTTTGGATCATAAGAGAAGTAGAAGCTGTTCACAAGGCTTGGGTCCAAATTTCCACGCCATCTGCTGTGTTTGTAGATCAGTGTGGAGGTTTGAGCCTCCCATAAAAGTAGAGGGAGAAGAAAGTAATGTTTAATAAGGGAATTAAATGCAGGAAAAATATGGAATGAACACAAACAGTGCCGATCCATGTTCTTGGGCATCATAAATTAGGAAGGGGGTAGTACTAAACAGAGAAAAAGGACAGGTATGGGACAATGGATTACTATACCAAGGGTAAAATGAAGTCAATTTTCAGAGGAATAATGAAGGTGAAGGTGACCAAGTCTTGATTACTCACCTGGAGTTAAAAGTTACAACTAATGTCTTCTTTGGCAAGTCTGTCTGCAGGTTCTGGAGACAGAGATAGGAAAGGGAGTGTGGCAGCTCTGAGACACTGGTCTTGAACCAAGACAGTGTGCACAGCTCAAATCTCTTCTCTGGAACTGCTCCTGCAATTTTCAGTTTGAGCCTTTTATGTGTCTGATTGGAGAAAATCAAAATAGGTCTAATGGGAAGAACATTGTATTTCAGTGATGGGGCTGACTTATACGAATGTGAAAAATTGATAATTAATATTGTCATGGTTAATTAAGACTAGAAATTGGAGAAACAGCAAGAAATGCAATATAGTAACGTTTAATTGGAGAAAATATTATCTGTTACCCTTTTGAATCTCATTGCAGGAAATTGCTTTCAGATGAAATTACCATTCCCATTATTTCAATTGGAAAATAACTTTCAGAAGAAAGGCATGGTATTTCATAATAAAGATAGTGTAAATTTTACAGTAAGACTTAATAGCAAAAAAAGGGAAAAAAATTAGTGGAAACATTTACATGTCATTGCATAAAAGCCAAATCAGAAGCAGAATCATGGCTTTCCTTCTGAGCACCTTCCTTAATTGAAGTGGTTTTCACTATCGCTCCTAAAAGCTAGAAATGTGCTTCAAAATTTTAAGTTGTCAGTATGGCAATGAGAGGTTTAAACCCCATTAAAGCTCTGTTAATATAAAAAAAACAAGTAATATTATGTGCCATCAAACCCCAGAATGTGAATGATGACTGAAACACCTGGCCCTTTCCCTCTAACTCAAGCCCTGCCACATCTGAATGTGAGGGGAGTTTTTATTTTCCTATCTTGGGGCTGCTTCTTCCCTTCCTCTCTCATCCATGTGAGTTTATTTTCCATTCTGTTTTTGTTGTTTAGGTAGGTGCAGTAATGGCATTCCCAGGGCAGCATTGGGAAGCACTGGCTTCCTTTGTGAAATACAAAAGCAAAGGCTATTTCAAAGCTGAAATTTGATTATGCAGAGTACTCTGCATTTAGGGCAAATTTTCTTGAGGCTAAACATAAAATGCTACCCATGTGCATTTCTTCCAATGGCCAAGGAGAGATATATTAAAAAATCTGATCAGTAATCCTTGGTATTAGTTTATTTATTTGTTTTGGGCAATGAGGAATGTTATTTGATCTTTTACTCTGCTATTTGTCTTGCACTCTACACTGCAGATGCACTGGGAAAAGATTATGTTCCTTCATCTCCCAAATAAGCTTTTTGTTTGTTTGTTATGGATTTTGTACACCTTTCAAGTCTGAATTTCTGTGTGGGCTTAGGTAAATTTCTGTTCTCCTTGAAGCTAAAGGATACAGTAACCTACTTAAAATAATCAAGCTATGAAAACATCACCTTTTTTCTTGTGCACCGGTAAATCCACAAAATATTTAGGAGAATGATATCTAAATGGATAGGCACACACCTTTGAAAGATAATAAAAATAACTTTATAAAATATTACATTAATGTAAAATACTGAAATAAGACCTCTAAAATGTTTTTTGCAACTCC
Source organism: Illadopsis cleaveri (assembly GCA_013399915.1). NCBI lineage: Eukaryota > Metazoa > Chordata > Aves > Passeriformes > Timaliidae > Illadopsis > Illadopsis cleaveri. The sequence goes on from VXBB01004271.1 coordinate 2,220,256, forward strand.
TCAATACAGGATTTAGAAATTTTGTTAAATAAATTCAGTAATAAATGCACACACATCTGGCTTTCTCAAAGTGATAATGCTTGAAAAATTACCTTTCTCTGTTGAAAACATTTAATACTCTCCCTTACATCTTCAACTCATTAATCCTTGTAACACTTCTCTGAAGGAAAGAAATGTTACTAATATTTTATACATAGAATTACGACACAGGCAGATTTAAAGGGAATTTCGTGGCATAAATCCTCCAATAATACTGATACCAGGGCACTTTGGGTGACTCTTATGCCTGGAAACTTGCACTGAAATTCTTTTGGCCCAGAAAGCCCCATTAGGGAGGAGATTGAAGCTGACTGCAGAGATGTCAGATTAGTGCTGCAGCCACTGGGCAGAGTTTCTGTGTGCTGCCTTCTCCTCCTCATCTACCCACAGTCCTGACAGGCTCATGGAATGCCTGCTTGGTGAGATTATATCAACAGGATGGGACCTTTTAATTACCTATACTTTCAGGGTAGTTCTAGACAGTGTCTTGTCTTTTGCAAACAGGGATCTCTAGCAGGTACCTGACATCCAATTTTTCGCAAAATTTACTGTAGGAGACCGAAAAGCAATATGGAGCATTAGTTGTGTGACAAGTTTCAAATGCTGGCTGTTGATGAGCTACCTATCCTTTTGTCAAACAGCTTTGTGAGTACCTTGTCCTTCTGCTGTCCATAGTATCAAAGGTAAATCAGATTGTTAAACTCTGACTAAAACAAATTTTCTTTTAATTTCCTGTTCAAATTTTCCTTTATCTCCACATTTTATATGTGAATCTATCAGTTTCAATTTACTCCTTTGCTCTGATGGATGGTCACCTTTAAAATTACATAAGTTGTACAATTCCTTGATTCTTTGGTAGGGAAACATAGGAAAGATATTATTTTGGATTGGAAATCCCAACTGAAGCAACACTATTTAATTGTTTACTTAGATTAGGCTAAAAACATTTGTCATTAAGAGCGCAAGAGGTAATTTCCTGCCAGAACACCCAAACCATTGAGATTTTTCCTTCAAAAAACTTTAAATGTGTGGTAGAGTATCAAAGCCTTTTCCCTGCCATCATCAGAAAAGGTCAATGGTTTCTGACAGATTGATATTAAGCCTGACTTAATTATGACTGAGTGCCACAAAGTTTTATAACATCTGTTATCCAGTGACTAAAGAGTGTCTATAATTCTATTTTCTTAAAAGGACTAGCAGATGAAAATGACAATTTCAGTTGGGAAATCTGAACTGGCAGAAGAAAAAAAGGTCCTATTTTCCTGGAATATTTCTAGTAATTGCTATAATTTTGAAGCAACTCAAACATTAAAAATTCCCACACGTGGCCTTGACAAGGTCAGTGAGGCCTCAGTAACTTTTATGTTTCCTGCATGATCCCTGCAGGTTAAAGGGAGGGCCTCACTGAAAGGAGAACAGCCTGTGGAATAAGAGCTTTCTATAGGCCTCAGGAGCAGCTGTTCCTGGGCTGCTATAACCACTCTCCAGAAAGCCTGTTTTCACAACTCAAGCAAAAATCTACCTGCTAGACCATTAAAATGTCAGATTGCCCAGGTCACGTAAAACATTTCACAAATAAATATTCTAGCTTGGATGCCAGCATTCCAGAGCCTGAATGGAACTGGTCTTCTTGGGCACAGCTCATAGCATGTATATTTTAGGTTGCTATTGACCATATTGTACTTAAACATCTTTTGTGTAAAATAAATAGTAATCAACAAACCTGAATTGAGCTTCATACATGCTTGCTGACTCTTTTTTATTTAAGAAAAGCTTTGTGTTAAAGCCATGGGTTTTACTTTCATTTATTTGTTTTTCTTTTCATTGCAGATTTTATTCATTATTCTTTTAGGAGAACTGTATTTTCAGGAGTAGTTACTGATGTGCTGGTTGGTGTTTTGGGCACCATAATACAAGATATAAAGCCATTAGAAGCAAAGCCTATTCATCAGATTTCTCAGGGTTCATAACACCCAGACAGTTTATATTTCAAGTGCCTTTTTAGGCTAAGCATGCTCAAGTCTCAGAACCTCTGCTCAGTATTTGGTGCTGAGGCCTCAGGACCGTGTCCTTTCTGACCTTAATGATTTGGTGATTCTGTGATGTGCTACAAGACAGCTCGGATTTCCCAACTTGTTTCCATTTCTCATCTTGTTCAGACCAACCTGTACCACTCTGAGCAACTCATTTGAACTCCAAGACCCCTGTTTGTCTACTCCAGCTCTAAACACCTGAACAAGGAACCCAAGTTAGGAGCCTGGGCACCTGTGAGTTATTCAGCTTTTGGTATAGAGATGGCATAGACAGGACAGCTGAATTGGGTCATTAAGGTTTGGAAATACATGCATCTCAAAATGGCCAAGGTTCACTTTGGCTGAGCCTATACTGAACCTCTGAGACTTTAATCCCAGAACAGTGGCCTATATTTGACTTTCTCTGAACTTGAAGCTATGAACCCTTATGAGATCAAGTTATTACTTCACTGCTCTTCCAGGGAAATTTCTCTGAGTTTTCTCTGTGCCTTTCTGAGTTAATGTTAATATTTGTAAACAGAATCCCAATCTAAAAGCAATAATAGGATCTGACACTCTGCACATATTTCAAGATTTGGGAGATGTAAGCTTTTCTGTTGAATAGAAATGCACATTTATTACTCAGCAAATCACAAGTAATTTTTCTAAGTAGCAAGTTCAGGAGCTAAGAGCTAATGGAATGACATGTGAGGGAAATTACAGACCATTTTAGAACTGCTGGACAATTAATCAGATCTTACTTCATTTGTCATGTATGTACAAACGCTGCTATACATTATTATGCCCATGCTGTTCTGCACTAGAGTGCCCTAAGTGGGGATGACTTTGATTTGTTCCTTTTTCTGACAAATATTGAACTGCTACTTAGTCTGAATAGTTTTCTTATTCATACAGGTCTCTCAGTAACACTAGCTGAAATGAAAATGAAATTTTAGAAAGTTTACTACAAAGTAAAAGGGAATAGGGTTTAGTGAAGTAGCTAAAGGGAATGAAGAGATTAAGATTTACTGCTGACTGAAGAGTGTCCTTAATTTGTCTGAATGATTTTAAAGGATCCCAGATTAAGTACCCCATTTGTTTATTAATCTATTGTATGAAAATTACTAGTATATTGTAAGCATTAACTTATAGCTATTTACATTGAAATAAACCCTTTATTGAACCCTTTATTGAACCCTTTATGACCACAAAGAGCAACTAGGGTGCTGTGTACTAAGTGGTTTTGTGAAAATGGTGAGACTGCCAAAGGACAGCAGACTTTAGGTACTGTTTCTCTATCTGTTGGTATTGTCATTTACTGCAACACCACCAGCTGAGATTGGATTTTCCTGGAATGACATGACCATATATTCCTGCTGTTTAGACTGGGATACACTATTAGAAAAAATGAGAAGCACAAGCGTAATATCATGGTAACAGTAACTCAGAAAAAAAAGCTCTTCAATATTCTTATTAATTATTCAAGTATTTCCACAACTATTCACTTTGCATTTATTCATTGTTGTATTTGACTAAGTGTCTTTTATGTTATTGAGAGGATAAACTGGATTTTCAATTGTTTGGTTTTGTTTCATGTTTGAGTCAAGGAAAACGCTGGAGGTCTTGCACATGGCAGGAGTCCATAGCTCCTGACTGCAGGAGCTACTGATAGCATCACTCAGGCAGGTTGAGATGCAAATCCCAATTTGCCTTTGGATGTTGATGAATCTTGCCCATGTGAAGCCTAAGACAAAATCCTTACCACTTAAATGGAGTCGGAGGCTTTAGATATGGGTGGCTGTTAATGATTTCTTTCATCCATTCTTTTCACTTGTTTACACTTCTGTGCATCTTTGTTCCTACTGGCAGCGTTGAGCAGCTGATTTTCGGTGTGACCATTTTTATTTCAGAAAACTGTTATCTCTGAGTGGGATAAGAGTGAAAGAATACATTATGCTACAGGTGGCATGGGCTATGTATGTCAGGCCTCTATTCTTAGGACCAGGGTCAAAACTGAGGGTGTAGATTAATTGTGTAACAAGGTGTCAGAAAATATTCCACAAATAAACAGAACATGGTTAACTCAACACTTTGAATTTATAGAAAGTCTAAATTATATCCTTAAAATAACATGATTATTGCTAAGTTCTAGCCTGAAGCTAAACTGAGGTTCTACTTTGAATGAAGGAGCTCCCAACTGGCAGGGACTTAAAAGGTAACTTAATACACTCCACTACTAGAAATATAACAGACTGCTTATTGGGACATGTTTAAAAAACAGAATGTAGAATATTTTTCTGATCTCACTGATATGTATTTCTACAAATAACACCAGAGAGAAGTGAAATCTGGTTTATAGTTTGGAAGAAATCAACTGGACAAAACCTGAGTTTCAGTTTGAACAGCTCTACATATACAGAGACTCCCTGCAGAATATTTAAAAATAAACATATATTTCCCCAATGACATCATATTTTTGTTATCTGCATTGTACCATAGCAGTTTTTCTTAAAATAAAAGACAAAGAGAGCTACAGAAAAGTTAGACACCATAACATTTCAGTTTAATTTTGTTTATTCCTATGACTGTGTTTAAAATATTTTGATTAAGTAATAGTTTGTTAAAAAACAGGGATGGTGAGCACTTCCAGGGCTGAAAACCATGTAAACTAGTGCAGAAACTGGACTTAATGCTTTATTTTCCCTACAAATTATAGATAAGCGATCCACATACATGATCACTGAAATATTTAAGGGGAAGTAGCAGATACAGATTGACCTTTCAGTTCACAGTTAAATTTTTAGTTTCATTTTTAGTTCTGTTTTTGGGACATAAGGTTGTTTCTGTGTATCCAGTAGAGTTGGTGAAATGAGAAAATAAAATACAAAAATAAAGGAATTGTGTGTGGTAATAGTGTATTTCAGGTGAAGTAGCAGATAAGTAATTCCAGGTTTTAATGGTCATATCTAATAATTAGAGCCTGTATGTGCGTTTATAGATTTCCTTTGAGATCAGTAAAGGTTTTGCTTCTGCAGTGTCTGTGGGTTTATTATATATATCCATATACAGCACATGTGAGGGTAAAAGGTCAGTTCTGGTGTGAGCTGAACCGTACTGTTCTATGGTCGATGGGCAGGGGCAGCTCCTTTCATTTAAGGTGTATACTGTTTCTAATAAAAATCTGCATGAAAATCTGTGAATGAGATTCGGTATCAGTGTATAAACCACAGATTTTCATCTGGTTTAGCTTTTCTTTCTCAATTGCCAAAAGAAATTAGAGTGTGAATGATTCAGTTTCAAAATTTAATTAAAAAACCCCCCACATTAGAAACATGATCATAAAAATGCCTGTACCTATTTCTTCTGGCTTGGAGCATTTTGTTCCATTTTAGGTCGCTTTTGAAAGGGAACAGGATGGACATAATGGGACTAAATATACCTGAGAAGAGAAGCATCAATGATGTGAAGCACAATGAAACCTTGCTTTGAGCTTGTGTGAGGAGATGTTGGTTCAGAGAGACAAATACTGAAATGCCGTCTAGAGTCCTACAGCTCTATATAGGCCATCATGGTTTGTGACATTCACAGGGATCAGTTTCACAGCTGATGCCAAGACACTGCAAAACAGATCCTTGTCCAACTGTACATCAGCCCAGGATCCCAGCTTTTGTTTGCAATACTATCATAATTTCAACTGCTTCTGTGTGGAACTTCAAAAATTTTACCCTCTGTGTATACTCCATGCTATTACCACAGTCTACCAAGGATCAGGATAACTTTACTCAAGAGTATCTAAAGAGTATCTAAATCATAATTTCTCTGCCTAGCCCTAGGCAGAAATTATTAATCTGTCAATATCCTTCCTTGTAAAGCAGACTGAAGGTAGGGTTTAGGAGAGGCATTAGTGGCTTCCAGAGGCAGATTTGCATTTACATCCAAAAGTTTTAGAAGGTATTTGCAGGTGCTGCATGGAGGAGCAATGCACAAAATTTTAGAACATTTCCCTTGACTTTATAGGTTGCATCTCCACTTTTCTATCAGCTTGTGCAAAAGAAAAACCCAAGTAAGCTCAACAGGAGTTGCAAGTACAGAGTTAATGTCAGAATTTTCCTGGTAAGAGCACAGTTTATAGTGTTATGGAGAGAATAAGGGAAAATAGAGAGGCAGATGGAGCAAACATTAAAACAGTAATCTCTGCTGTCCTAATGATTCAGTCCAGGCTGTCCACTGACATAACACTGTATTTCCATCCACTGCTTTCCTTGGAAGTTGTGCTTGGCATGACTGCACTTTTAAGAGTATTTGAACAAATAAATAACATCCCTCTTCATTATTTATTTGCCTTAAAATTTTAATCAGTATTTGTGTAATCAGTAGTAATTTACTGCATTCCTATTCAAAGAAATTGGCACAGTGTTTAAACATAATCACCCAAGGTAGCTATTTTATTTAAGTACTGGGTTCTAAATGCACATAAATTCAGCTATTATCACTGGAACAAATTTTAGACTTTGAAGAGAATTATATGAGCAGGAGTTTTCTGTAGTTCAAATTGGAAAAACAAACTTCATTTGCCCAACTGAGGAATCTGACTGTGACTTTTATGCACATACACTTGGTGTTTGATTTTTGAGTGAAAAATGTATAAAATTTTAGGAAGGCTTTCATGTGACAAAATGCAGGGCTTCCCTCAGCTGCATGGGAGTGCACTGTTTGGGTTGTGAGGTTACAAAATATGCCTTTCCCTTTGATTGATTTTTCTTCTACATAAAACAGCCAAACCGAATACTAAATTAAATGCTGATAACATTTTAGCCTTGGTTTTTTTGTCTGGGGCTTAGTAGGTATGGGCATCCTGGCCCATGGTGCCTGAGGGTCTTTGTTAGATGTTTCTAACCCAGTTTACAAGGAGGAGATTATTCACCTGGGCTGGAGCTTTGTGAATGAGTTCTCTGCCACTCTGCACCGGAGCACCTCAGGCATGTGTCTTTATACTGTGGTTGGTTAGAGCTGGAATAAAGAGCCAAAGTCAGCAGCTGAAATAAGTAGAGTAAATCAAGTTAAGAGGGAGCAGGACAACATCTTGGAAGAGGAGGGAATACAGGGTAAAACCATTACCTAGAAGTTCAGGTTTAAGATGATGAGATATAAATGGATTGGTGTTTCCTGGGTATATAAGGGCAGACCCTGATTTGTGACATCACCATCTGATGGCTTTTCGTGCTGCTCGGTGCCTACTTGGGCTGCCAGGATGCTGCAGATCCTCCTTTCCCTTTGAAATCTAAAAGAACTTTATCTGAACAGTCCATGAAGGATCAGATCCTTTACAACAACTTTAAAAAATCTTACGATTGTTGTAGGTCGTTATTGTTAATCAATATAAGTTATATTAATGTGGACATCTACTGGATAAATGTGTTTCAGGCTTTGCAAGACACATGAACTTGCAATAATCTGGGTTTAATGCAAATCCCTGAGTGAGCATACAAACTTCTGATTTGGTGTCTGGTTAGGTTTGGTTAGGTCGCTTTGTTCCCAACTGAATGGAAATTTGCCTACAAATTGTCTGTTTTAATCAAAGCAAGACATTTATTCTAAAATAATAGGTTTATAGTCTCACTTTATGCTGAATTGGTGCACTCTGTAAAACATCTTACTGATTGGTATTTACCAAATCTGGGAAAAGATGTATTAATCTTCACAGGGAGAATTTTCAGCCTGCATGATATAAAGATGAGTGACCTAGTTTAACCCCCAGCTGGCCACTCAACCCCACAGGGCCACTAGCTCGCTGCCCCCACAGCAATGAGGGAAGAGAATCAAAAAAGTAAAAGTGAGGAAGCTCATGGGTTGAGATAAAGGCAGTTTAATAGGGAAAGGAAAAGCCACACATGCAAGGAAAGTTTAATAAAAGAGCCTGAATTTAAATACAAGGATCATTTCTTCTCTTACTGCACATGCCTTAGTTGTGAAGTGCCTGTTCTTGAAGATTTTACTCAGCAGTTTGGTCATATGGAAGATTCCTCCCTTCCACTGTGGAGATAGAGGTGGCTGGAAGCAAGCAGCTCTCCACCACAGGAGTGTCTGTAAATGTGCTTCTTTCATGATTCTTCGGGAACTAAGAGAAATGAGCATCTAACAAAAGACCTTGATGTTCTCCTACCCTACTCAATGAGAAGATGGTCATAAAAAGCTTCTAGGAAAAGAGATAAAGTATTTCACAACTTCCAGGATTGAGCAAGTCTGTTGGGTTGAAGATTCAGGACCAGAAGAGTTTCATCAATCTCCCTGCACCCTTGTCCTTAGGTTTATGTAGAACACTGGAAAACCCAGGCCCAGAAGGAATTAATGACTGAACAGAGAAACTTTTACCAGTTTGCCTTCATTCTCTTTAAGAAAGGTTTTTCCTTGAAGAAACTGTATTCATTTATGAGGTTATGCTTTCTGTATGCCATCATGGACAAGAAGAGGAATATTCCAAGGCTGGTTACAACTGACTGTGGGGAAATAAGCAATTGTACCTTAGCTTCTGCTGCCTGTGACATATGCAAAGGAAAGACTGCAACATCTAAACAGGCATCTGAAGTGCTGTAAAATCAATAGTACATGTTGAGGTTATCAAAGCCTCTTCATAGAATATGTTTTATATTGCCTGTCACTGCCATTATGGTAATGGCTCCTAAGAGCTGCAATAAGATTTATATGGTGTATGATTAAAATAAGGAATTGTGCTAAGGAATTGGTGTGTACTTTGAAAATTATTAGATATAGTTGGAAACACAGCTGAAAGAAAGACTGTCTTCATCTAACATATTGCCAGAACTAACTGCTTTGATTTCTTAAAACTAGATGATGATTGTTTGATCATTTTATTAAAAAAAAAAAAAAAGAGCCTAGGTGTCAAAGAGTTTCCTTATGTCTAAACAAGTGTTATTAACTTCAATTATGGCTGCCAGGTGGAGAACTGTGCAGTTCTTTTACCATGTTTCAAAATATTTCATTTAGACATTTTGGAAAAACATACATCCCTATTCATAACCCCTGTTACTGTTCTGATTTATAGGTTCTGCTCCACTGTAAATCATTCAAAATGAAAAAAATTAAATTTTATGGCATCAAACTTATGTGGCATCGTGCCTGAGCAAAGGGCAGAAGGAATGTGATTCTTATACTGCCAGCTTCTATTGAACTTAATTTTTTTAAACAAATGGCTGAGATACACATATAGAGAAATCTAGAGTATACTTGTTCTTTATTTGGACTTTGAATTAAAAATAAAACACTCTCTTCAATAATTTTTTCCATTTGTTTATGACACTTTGACTGCTAAGTATTTTTTTTACCTTTTAAACTATACAAATATTTGCAACTGAAACTCAGAAAATTTTGGTTTCAGGCTATGCACTTTAATTGCTGTGGATGGTTAAATGTATCATTTATTCAACCTGACAGGCGCTTGGAGAAAAAAGGGTCGTGATGTCAGAAGTGGCATAGGGAAAAGTGCAAAATCTTATTATTGTTAAATGGAGAAAGAATCTTGAAATATATTAAAATCATGGCCTGTGTTATCTAGTATCAAAGTGGTTTTGGATGAGGGGGATATGATATTACATTCTTAAGGCTTCTTCATTCTTTGCTTTTCATGTTCCCTAGTAGAATACTTCAATGCCAGTGAACATTACCGACCTGGCATAATTCCTGGCTCTGAAGTGGTTCATTTTTGGCTGAAGAAATTTCTGCTCCAGGTTCTGAGATTTTCCTGAAAGGCATGATGGCTTTAGGTGTAACTTCAACTCACACAACAATTCAGGAGTTGGTTTTAAACTTGAGTTGAGCTAACAGGTAAAGTGAATCTTGGAGACTATAGCTCAGTACTTGCTAAAGGTATGCTTTTCAGATATCCGTGGATTTGAAACATTAGGAGACGAGACTGAAATGCTCAAAATGGTGGAGACTCATCTTAGAAATGTGGAATCTGTACCTGACCACATCTCAGATTTCTCTCCTGCCACAAAACCTTTTGTTTTAATGAGTTTCCCTTTGCTTTAGCTGGGAAACCTGTTCATCGCCTCATCCTGCACTTCTCAGCCCAGCCAAATCCCCTAAGTATCCTTAGGACCATCAAGGCACATGAAAATCTGTCAGAATCTTAGAAAGATGTTGTCTACACTCATCACTTGATGGGCACAGTCTTGGTCATATAAGAGATGATAAGAGCCCTTGAGCAGTTCCTTACTGCAGCAAAGTGGTTAATAATGAGTGTTTTAAGGAAACTGAGATACATCCAATAGCAGATATTCTTGACTAGTATAGGGTGTGAAAGGCGGTCCCTAGTGACAGAACAGCACCTCACCATACACCAGTCATCTAACCCTACTCTTTCCACATTGAATGTGGATAGTCTTCCAACTTGGGAATATTTTGACCTTAATGAAAAAAATTCTGCTGACAACTGTATTAAAAATGCAACAAAATGATTGTCAGAAAGAAAGAATGGCTGAGCCTTGTCTTAATTTGTCACTATTAAATTAATACAGTCAAATTAATTGTATCTGATTTTTAAAATATGTTTAGATAATAATATTGTGGCTTTCCGGTCATGTGCAATTCCATGTATTACTTGTGTTAATAGAGAAATTTGTAGCCTTTTCTTTTATAGCAGGTATGATTTTGCCTCACTTTTATTACAGGTAGGTTTCTTTGAAATACCTGTTAAACCTTATCTATAAAATGAAATGAATATTGAAATAGCTGATCTCTGTGTTGTAGGTAACAAAAACAATATAAATGTTAACAACATTCCCTTTAAATGCAGAATCAACTATATTAAGTACCTTGGGGTTAAGATTTTAACTTCCTTAGATTTATGGTGAGAATTAAAACATCTCTTGTTACATTTGTAAACACAGGGCTAGTTAGATGAAGGGAATTTCCTTTATCATTAATAGGTCACATTAATGTGATAAAAATGTCTGCACTCTCAATAAATTTTATTCTTATTTTAAGCAGTTACCACATAGAGTGTTTATCCTTCAAAACTCTCAACAGCACTTTTATATCCTCCAATTGAAATAATAAAGAGCAAAGAATGAGAAGAAACAAATTAATCCTCTCCTGGGAAGCAGAAAGACAAGCACTGCCAGATTTAAAGTTGTAGTATTGATTTGTTAAGCTTTTCTTTCTCTCTTTCCATGTTTTAAATGGGGAAACGAGTGCCTGATACTGAAATTAGATTCAAAATTGCCTTGTTGAAACACCTTTGTGTAAAGGACCCGATACTTCCCTCTACTCTTCATCTCTCTGTTAGCCAGAATGGGCATTTCTGGAATTGGAAAGGGGAGTGAGTTTTATTTATTTTTGTGTGTACAATTATTATAACACCATAGACTGGAGGAAAGACAAAATTGGATGAGGTTCTGTGCCCACATAGAACTGATATGAATGTGATCACTCACCAGCTTTTACCTCAAAAACTCCATCTTTCTGAAAACTTGGCCATACTTCATTATTTATATTGATTCCAGGTCTAGTTTCATTTGGAGTAAAATTCCTAATGGACACAAACAGAAGAGTTGTCAAACCTTATGTTGTCTAGGCAGTAACTCACAAAGTCTAAATCCAAAACATTCACAAATACAGAGAGAATTTGTTGGTGGTCTGCAGAGAGAAGACTGATCAATCTGTGTGGGGTTTATTTCTGGTTTCTAGCTGCTGTTACATGTGTTAAATTCATTCACTGAGAAATGAAAACACTCTGTGAAATTATAAAGTTATCTGGAAGCAAGGGACCAGTGGTATCTAAGATAACCAGACCTGTGGTAAGATCTAAAACTGCTGTGGAAAAGGAACATTTGTTCAGAGTGGTGAATGAATCAAAGAGATTCATAAATAAAATTGGCATGGCAGAAGAATGATCTTCCAAGGACAGCATGGAGGGAGGGTGAGTGAGGAAAAGGGGTGATGATGTCTGTTGTCTATGGAAGCAAGTCAATTCATGTGTTTATCTGTATGGGTGTGTGAGTGCTCATGAGAGACAGAGGAAATAACAGGAGAGGGACTGATTTTCTAGATTGTTTTTCCATCCCCCCATCCCCCCAACCCAAATGATATTTCTTGTAAGGTGCATGTAACAATATACCAAAGCAGAGTATCAGATTTCATGATGTAGTTTGTTTCATAAATGCCTTATTACACTTTTGCAGGATGGAGCTGAAGGAAATCTGCTCCTTGGACATGACTATTAGAGTAGGTTATTGGTAGGACATAAATTCTCATTTCCTTGAAAAGTTAAAGTAAAAAGAGGTTTATTAAAAGCTTTTTCTCCTTGAAATGTTGTCTGAAGATCTTTTCAAAAGAGGATAAATGAGCCTGGACTTCTCCACACTGTCAAGGTCGTGTTCTTTTAAAATGCTAAGGAAAGCATAAGGCAGTAAAATTTTATTTTTTTCCTCAGTTTGGAGGACTAACTGCCAAAGGAAGGAATGATCTCTCATTAATCACCACCATCTTAAATGTCTTCACTTACAGAAGTCAAAAGCAAAACTCAGGAGTTAGTTTAGCTGAATCTTGTATCATAGCTGAGACACTTGCCTGCAAATCCAGGAAAGGCTCTTTGGGCTGTGTCTGATAGAATCGGTAACATAAAGTTGGTACACCAATTAAAACAAAAACAAATACTTTCTCAACGGGTAGATGCCTGCTAAGTATTCTGTATTTAACAGGCTGACACTGTAGGCTATTCCCATGAGCTTTTAGCAAGCTTGAATACATTATCAGCTGGAGGGTCCCAGCGTGGAGGTCCCCACCGGGCACGTGATGGGTGCACAGCCCACAGGACACCCGGGTGTCCCATGGGGTGTCACACAGGATCCCTGTGCCCTGGGGTGGCTGCAGGTGGGGCTTTTCCCTTTGGCATGAGGGTGTCTGTGGAGGCAGAACAAGCGTCCTCAGACCACACTTGGAGCTCAATCGTTTTCCTCACTGCGAAACTTTGCTAAGCCACTGCAGGAACTACAAAAATTTGGATTCTTTGTCAGTGGATGTGAGGAGTGGGAATCAGAAGTACCACAGACCCTCTCCAGCCTCATTTGCTCTACTGCTGGATTTCGGACACTATAATCTCTGTTGAAATCCTCTCCACAGCTGCTGTGGAGCAGCAACATTAAGTCAGGCAATAACAGCAACTTTACAGTGGTTGCAAACAGTAGGGAAAGATGTTGCTAAATTAGACCTCTCTTTGTCGTGCTGATTTATTTTTTTAAGTTTTCTTTGAGAAGTAAGTGCATAATATTGCTAATAAGGAACTTTTCATGCCAAAAGAGGGAAACTACGTTTGTAATTAGGAACATAAATAAGGTTTACTAGAAAGACGTTTCTCCCAGGGGAAAACAAACATTTAAGGAAGAACTTGAAATACAGGCAGATAAAAATTTTAGAGTGGTCCTTTAATAAAGATGGAAGAATTACCTGTACAAAATAGTAATCATACTCCCAGTCTGCAGCCAGGAAAATGATTAGTTGCTATTGAGTTTGGAAGAATAAGAACCTTTGGCAATATAGCAGTAAAAAGTACATTTCAAAATACAAAGAATACATGGAAAGCTTTTTACTTATCTGGGGAACTAGAAATAATACACCTGCAAGTATAATGAATGGCATAATATTGGCACCACATGGGGCATTGAGCAATTTGTACCATAGTTATAGGTTCTTTCTTGCTATTAATCTCAAATAAAATAAACATCAATTCCAAATCCTTGTATTTCTGGCTCTCATTTATTGTTCACCAAGTCTTTTCCTTTGTGTTTTGTCTTTGCCAGCTCTTTCTGTTTCTCTTATGTTACTTGTCCATTCTCATGGCTGTTTCCCTGGCTGTGCTCCATCTCCTTAGATTACCTTAAAAAAAAAAAAAAAAAAAAAAAAGAAGAGGACTTCATGTCCTGAACTACAAAAGCAGTGAAACATATACCAGAATTGGTACATTAGTGAAGTGGTTTGCTTCACTGATGGCTTTTTTATTAAAAAAACCCCACACTAAGTAGCAAATGCTGGCTTGTTAGAGACTTTAGTTTGATCTGAGTAGCATGGGGGAATTCAGTAATGCATTTCATATATTAGATGTTTATGTTCTTAAAACTCTGAATAAAGAAAAACAATCCAACAGAACATAAAAAACCGCTCTTTTCCGTTTTGAAATTTACATCTCAGATTTATTCTGTTGCTCTGAGCATGTGCTTAGTCTTGGTATTATAGCTGTAATGATTTAATTCTTCTGTTTTTATGCAGTGTGCTTTCTATTTCTAATTCCTTTCAGCAACAATGAAACTCGTTGCTTTCTCTCCCTGAGTTCCCATTACTGATTGAACACCACAACCTGGATCCCTGTGCTAAGGATGCTGCAGTATGGCTACCATACATGCTGTGAATTTATGTCCTCCTCTGATGGTACTGCTGTGCTTCAGATTTATATAAAAAAATGCCAGAAGTCACCAAAACTGACTCTGCTCTTCTAACCCTGGAATCAAGCTGGCAAAATGAGAGCCAGCTCAAGTACCACGTAGTGTGAGTAGCTGGCACATTGCTGACCCAAGGCTAACAAGTGACAGTGAAAATGAAAAAGCAATGTGTACACTGGGCAGATGTAAATGTGGGATAACACGTAGTTCAACCACTTTAAAATCTCTAGAGATTTTAAAGAAAGAAAGTTTGAATCTGAATTTCCTCTTTCCCAGATAACCGTGCCAGCCATTGTATGGAGGAAGGGAGTCCAAGCACATAGGTTTTATTTTAAAACATTTATTCATATTTAAATAATTCATTGTTGCTAACATTCTTCAGCTTGGTCACCAGGCCCAGGAAAAGCAGTCTGTAAGTAGGAGACCTTCACATATGAGAAGTACACCTTGGAGTCCCCATACTGTTGATAGCTCCATTTCCAGGCTCTGCACCCTGCAAGGGCTGATCCTGCCCAGCCCTGAGCTGGTACAACCTCAGTCTGCCTCCATCTTCTGATTCCTGAGGCTGTGCCATCTGTCAACAAGGTCCACTGTCAACAAGGCTTAAACTTCCAGGCAATCTCTTCGTAGGCACACTCCCTGCCAGGACAGCCTTAAGGACTTTGTCTCTGGAGCATATGGTATTACTGAGTCAAAACAAACTTAGGTTCCTCGGTCTGTGGTTGCACAGCACGGTTATTTCAGTCAATAGATAGGAAAATATGATTTTCAGAGTGAGAGTCCTACTATATTAGTCTGGTAAATCCCAGTGTTATGATACAAAAGAAAAACAATGTTCTTGTTATTTCTGGAGGTTTAAGGAGATTGCCATACCCTGGGATACAATGGTACTTTTCAGCTATTAATGCTTCTAAAACTCATTGAAAATAGTATTCCCATCCAAGAAAGGTTACGTTGTGTTCTGCATGTATTAAGCAATGTTCTGAGGGTAAACTCAAGGATACAAGTTATTTTATTCTTAATTAAAAAGAAAAAAGTAAAAAGGATTAGGTTCAGAGCTGTAAAGCATTTACTTGAGTAAATTAAATGAACAAGAATAAAATGCTGAACAGAAAATAAAAACATTCATCTCTGTTTTATGACAGAATTCAGGCAGCTGCAGATTAGCAGGAGGAACAGTAGATATAGAAAGTAAATAGCTAAATAATTATATTTGTGTCACCATCAGAGACTAAATTAAAAATTACAAGCAGATTTCTTAAGGGGAAAACACAGAAACAAGAGCTGGCATAGAAACAAAGTCATGGGGCTATCTAGATGGGCTGCATTCTCAGTTGTGCTGGTCTACACAACCATATGAGGTTCCAGTGTGTCATGTGGAGGATATAGAGTGGAAAATTAGCAAGTCATTAAGGAAATGACTAGTGAGCAGCTCATGATATACTGCCAACATCAGCTTATTTGCATTGCTGAAGGTTGAAACAGAATGCTACCTGTAGCCTACATGGAGGGAGAAGGATCTACACTAATTATTAATTTATTTATACCTGTAGGCTGCAGTGTTGCTCTGATATCATTGTAAGTGGAAGTGGAGATAAAAAAGAAGACGAAAAATATAAATGGCAGAATTGACAGTCAAATTAGAGTAATGATCCATTAAAATATGAGAAAGATTAAAAAATAGCTGTAGGTGTTGTTTACAAACAGCCCCAGCAGGAGACTGAGCCATCTGTGTCTAGAAGGCTTATTTTAACTCCCTTGTTTGGATGCCATTGTTTTGTAGTGGTTTCTTTGCTTTTGCCTTGAGATCAAAGCAAGACTGTTGCAAGATTGTCTCAGAAAAGCATATATGGAGCACTGTGTGTCAGCATACAGACGAGATTTTTGTGGGCAATATGCAAAGGTGGGTGCTGGAATTGGAAACATCAGTGTGAAAATACCTTTGATTACTTTTAAAAACCTGAATGCTAATCTTTTACAATAGCGAAGTGAAGGCCTCTTCATTGTATGATTTGAATAAGTGATGTTTTTCTTCAGTGCTTGGTATAATGTTTAAAATTCTGCTCCTGTTCTTCTCATCCTAGCACATTCTTCACAAATTGTTTATTTTTATGCTGCTTAATTCCCCACTTACTTGAAAAGGTGACCACTACACAGTCTTACATAGGCAGAGAAGGTGCATGAGGGGAGTGTAACATTAACTAATTGCCACACTTCTGAAGACAGCTTATATGTTCCTCTTCCACATGGGCATTAATTATAGCTGTTCCTCACATAAGGATAGCTGTGACCTTTTGCTCAGTGAATACCCTTGGGAGGGCATCTGTGCTGATCAATAATTAGTTAAGCACTTTGAAATGTTTTGGCCTGAAAGACACTATATAAATAAATGTAGCATATCCTTCTTAATATATCTCACAATATTTGTTCTAGGATTTAATTTGTTGAAGATGCATTCTTTCACAGGGTTGGATTCTTCAGACTGTAAAGCCTATCTGGATATGGATGAGGATTTGCTAGAAATATTATGAACATAGCAGAAAAATCTATTTAATAGAAATTCCTGCACTGGGAAGAAATGAATTTATCCCATTTGCTTTTATGTATAGTACTGATTTTTGGTTCATAACTTTCACTTTTTAAACAGAGTTTGCGGGCTATATCCAGGATCTAGGACACCCCAGGTTCTGCAGCAACTCCACCAGTGTTCTCTCATTTAAAAGATAACTGGTACCCAAGTACCCTTTGATCCCTTATATCAGCTTGCTACAGGCCATTCTCTGCATAATGCTTTGGTGATGTCTGTCCCTAGTCACTTCAGGCTGTAAGTGTCCTATTTCTTTTCACTGTGTCAGCTGCCTTTTCTGCAGCAGTCACACTGGCTATAGCATTTCTTTTCCTGAGCTTAGCATACTTCCGCACCCATCCAGCTACTTCCCTTGTGTCCTATTGAGTCTTTTCTATTAACTGTGTCTTACAATTTTAATGCTCAAGCCTGTTTCCTGATTTAGGTAAGTCTCAGTGAACCATTTATAACATATTTTTCCTCACACACATGAGGCACTGTTTCAGGTCTCCATTTTTTGCAGGCTTTAGGTCTGCCTGGACTTATGTGAGATAAAATCTCTCCTCTCCTGTTTCTGCAAATTTTTTCTTACCAGATTAGTTATCAGTGTCTCTATTATTTGAGCTCATCTGGCTTTTGGACAGAGCAGAGGAATCCTCTCAATGAATATCCCTGTAAGATTTTCTTGCTGACCAAAGGGAACCATAAAAAGCACTTGAATGTTTGAACACAGCCAGATGTGCCTGTGAGTTAGCAGCACACAGTCAAAAGGGTTTCTGGCTAGTATGCAGCCATATTTAAGAGAAAAATAAAATTAAAAAAAGTTTTAAAAGGACCTATGGGAAACCAGTCCAAATTGCTTACATGACATTCTACTTCTAGGCCAGCAAGGTAACAGAAGTGTGTCTAGTTCAGCTCTGGAGTTGATGGGCACAACTGTCATTCCCATAGGGCTGATAGTACAAAAAATTAATATACTTGGTTCCACCTACTGCCACATTGCTCTGTAATCCCCAGGCTGGAGCAGGGAATGACTGTGTGGCACCAGGCTATTTGAATTTTATACCCGAATTTACCACATGGTTTCTGCATGATTGGTGGCCTCCTGAGAATGTGTTTCTGTGGCTAAAGGGAAAAAATTGTGCTGCCAAAGACAACATAATTATGTCCTGGGTTGGTATGAACAGCCTGAGAAAGACATGAAGAGCCTTCTGCCCTTGCAAATTTCTCTCATATATTTGGGGGATTTTCCCTATTGTTATGTTCACAAGTCAAAATAATAAGTTCCAGATTTTTTTTTCACATTAATTCAACTAAAGAAATTAACTGGGGGGAACATTGAGTGTTTTCTCCTTTCCCTGAGAAAACAGTATGATGATGCTAAACAGAGCTGTGTCAGCTGTGTTTGCTCGCTGTGTCCTCCCTGCTGTGTGCTGCTCAGGCCCAGGAGCCAGTCCAAGTGTTTTTCCTCCAGGAAGGGCTGACATTCATGACAGAAGGATCTTCTCTTGCATGTTATGAAAAATATCAAGGGAATAACCAAAACTGCACCAAGAACTTCTTCAAATTCCTCTATAGCCTCTTTGTCCGAGTTTCTAAAATCACACAGGAACAGTTAAGTTGCTTTGGACAAAGCTTGTTAAGCTTGATGTCACCTTTGGTTGACCAGTTTGTGACACTATGAGCAGCCTGATCTTATTTTCAAAAACTTCAGAGTACTTTAGCATATCCAGCACCATATTCTTAATTTTATTGGCCTCATCGTGTATGGATAAAATTTCCATTTTAAATGTCCATCAGTTTTAATTGGATGTTGACAGGCCTTGCTTTAACAACATTGTTAAAGTCATGTATTTTTTCTTCCCAAATATATACAGTGTAATTGTGGACACTGCAAATGTAGCATTAGAAAGAGAAGTATTTCACAGTTGACCATTTTTATACTTGATTTTTAAAGAAAGTGGTAGGTGTAGAAATTTTCTAGAGAAAATCCAGGAATGCAATCATTATTAAAGTGCCCAACAGTATCAGTCTCTCTTTTAATTGCTGTTATTCAAGGTAGTTTTCAAACTGCTTCTCAATGTCAAACCATTTTCCAGAGATATTGACAAATGGAAGTAATATTATTTAAGGTCATAGCTTCTGTCAAAATGAATTCCACATGTCATTAGGTCAGGATTCATTTATGTCAAGGGAAGGGTCTGATCCTGTAAGACTTGTGTACCAAGTATAGCCTTATTTCAGATGGTTTTTTTTTTAATTGGCTGAGTTACATAAAGACTAGAATGTAAAGAGTTAATAATACACAATCTCAAAATGAAGACTATTATCAGTAAGGGTTACAGCATCTTTTCCTGGTTCTGACCTGATGTTTTACCTCAGCCTACAGAAGCCATGGGTAACACTCCAAGTAAATCACATTAACAGGTTCCCCAAAAGCGGTCAAATTACACGATTACTTAAGAAAACCCCTGGGTACATGTGTGCACATAATGTGCTGTATCAATGCAAAAAAGACAGCAAGCAGGACGAAAAAAGCTATACTTTTTATTTTGCCAATGAATCTGTTGCACTTTGCAATGTTTAAGTGGACTTATACAACATAAACATTTGGGACATTTAACATATCAAGCTCAAATAAAAATGACACGCAGATCGTTCACTTCTGAAGCTGCCTTGTGTTCAGTTATTGGAACACTCCATCTCTGTGGTTTCCGAAGTATTATAAGTATATATTCCAGATTAAACTTTCTATTTTCCTCAAAGTAGTGTTGCTTTTCAGTCCTCAATGGCTTGGTTTTTACCTAAAGAATCAGGTCCTATCAGAAAAATCAAAGGTGATTACACAGCTCAGTAATCATTTAGGATTTCTGTGGCTCAATTAAGCATGTATAGCATGCCACAGCCACTGAGACTCTGTTTATTCAGTGCAAGTGCTCTGTAATTTATTTAAAATAATCCATCTTTAACAAATAAAGAAGCCATTGACTGGGCATTGCTGCAGGCATCCATTTCAATGCTGCCTTCTTGATGGTCTGTTTTGCTGGTTTAAGTTAAATACCTGACAAAAGTGATTCAGTTTTTGGGAAATAAGATTTGTATGTATAATGTTTATTTTATTTTACACCAGTAATCAGTTAGAACATCTTTTAAACAGATTGACCATTAAAAATGATTAATGCTTTTCATTCTGATAGCCATGGGTTGTGATTGCTAGATCTGTGTGCACATGTGAGTGTACATGTGTGTGTGTTTACAACTGCTCAGGAGCCATGTCTTCATGACACTTCTCTAACCATGTTAGACCTATTACTGTATATATTTATTGGAAATCAGATTGGATAGCTGTGTCAGTGGCAAAAGCTCTTTTCTTTCCCAAGGTACACTTGCATTTCTTTTTTCTTTTCCTACTTGGTTCCTTCAGAAATTAGTCATTCATCTAAGCAACACCAGCAAGCTGCCATGAAGGCTTGCCAGTACTAGTGAATCTTCTCTGGGAATCAAAAGATTGCAGTATAAGTTCCTGGTAAGTGCTGTTACTGGTTGCACTGGAAACATGCCCAACTCAGAAGAAGCTTTTTCTCTGTAACAAGAACAGCCATTAAAAACCATCTTGGGAATAGAGCAAAGTATGGTGCTAAATTTCCAGTGGAAAGGTAATAGAGAAGGCTATTGGTTAAAGAGCTGCTTCTTAGGGTTAAGGATAAATAAAACTCTGGTAGCCACAATGGCACCTCCTGTCCAGCAGCCACACAGTATAGCTGTGTCTTGTCCTCTTTTCAGACTTAAAAAAGAAAAACAACACACCAAGAACAACCCCAACCTTAGAGGAGGTGAAACTAAGCTGTTTGTGTTATTGAATAATGGCTTTTTAATGGTAGTTAAACAGAATCATGGACAGCACTCAATATTTCTTTATGTCAGCATCTAAAGAGAGTATGTCACAAGTTCACAGGAGAATTTTAAAGCCAGAGCAGCACATATGTTTTGTTGCAGTAAGTTTATTCTCACATTATTTTTTCTTTTTGTTTTCTTACAGAAGCCTCATTAATAGTTCATTTGTACCCACTTAGATGAGAATAATTTTTCAAGGCATGCTGTTTTGAAGAATAGCTAATTCTATTTTAAACATGAAGATTTATTCCAGAGGCCTGGAGACTGCAACACATTTACAGTCACTTAGGTTGCCATGTTTCCAAATGTAGTTGTGTTGTACCTAAAGCTGAGGAATTCATCTGGCTTCATTTCACATTTCAGCTACACAGGACAGTGTAGTCAGTACCTGCTCATCTGGAAATAAGACAAAGCAACAGAGATTCTGTCTAGCATAAGACATTAATATGCATAGCAAATGACCTTAATTTTAGTAGTTAATCACAGGCATAGAACTGGAGTCATGGAAGAGCAGTGAAAACTATTTCACAACTTTGGGGATGGTCTAAGTCAACCTTGATTTTGTAAGGAATTCTAATTTATATTTACTCCACAGACCAAACTAGTTTATCTTCATTTTGTCTTTTGAATGTTAAATGTCTCTTAAAATGGTTTGCTGGACTTTTAATATTCAGTCACTATCTAGTGTTCAGCATTTTATTTTAAGGCATTAAATCAACAAGCATGGCCATACTGCAAGCTAAAGAAGCACTAGCTCCTCATTAGGAATCATGATTGTACTAATGATTGTGGCTAAGTTGTAGCTGCACATATAAAACTGAGGCAACAGGATCTTATAGGAAACAATCTCACATTTGGTACTGGTGAGGCTGTACATGGAATTCTGTGTTAGGTTTTGGGCCCCTCGTGACAAGAGAGACACTGATGTTCTGGAATGTGTCCAGAGAAGGGCAATGGGGCTGGGGAAGGGTCTGGAGCACAAGTCCTATGACAAGCTGCTGAAGGAGCTGGGGGTGTTTAGCCTGGAGAAAAGGAGGCTCAGGGGAGACCTTGTCACTCTACAACTACCTGAAAGGAGGTTGTAGCCAGGTTGAGGTCGGTCTTTTCTCCTAGGAAACAAATAATAGATTGAGAAGAAATGGCCTCAAGTTGTTCCAGGGGAGGTTTATGTTGGATATTAGAAGAATTATTTCCACAGAAGGTGTTGTCAAGTGCTGGAACTGCCTGCCCAGGGAAGTGTTTGGGTCATCACCCTTGGAGGTGTTTAAAAGATGTGAAGGTATGGTGCTTAGGGACGTGTGGTACTTAGGGACATGGGTTAGTGGTGGAATTGGCAATCCTGTGTTGATGGTTGGACTCGATGATCTTAAAGATCTTTTCCAATCTAAACTATTCTCTGGTTCTGTGAAATACCTGAGAATGTATGAAATGAAATGAAATGAAATGAAATGAAATGAAATGAAATGAAATGAGATGAAATGAAATCTCATCAGTGGATATCAAAGCTATGCAACAAGGAACATGGAGGTGAAGGGTAGCCTGAAATCCTGTCTTACTGGCACTTGCCTGGTTCTCTCCTCTGCCTTGGTAGATACCAGGCCAAGATTTCTATCCCACCCAGGAGGATGTACTGGTTGAGAAGCACAGGAGGATGGAACCTGAAGCCTGATCAAGCTGAGGCAGGAAACACCCATGCATCTCTTCATCTTGGAGGGTGTTTAAGACAGAAATCCACACACTTGGGGAGCTTCCAGACTACACAGAGGTGCAACTGGAATATTTAGGTGTCTCCAGGACTAGAGGAAAGTAGAACCTGTTCAGATGCAATTTAGGATTTAGGTACTAAACTCTTGCTTTGTATAAACTACTCCTTGTTCTCAAAAACTACTGGTATGGAAGTGTTTCCTCCAGGCTTTAGCACAAGGAGAAGCTGAGATACCAGATACTGAATTAATTATCTAAGGTCACATGAGGCAAGGAGGGAAATATGGAATCAAAAAAAGATAACCTAACTCCTAGCCTCATGTCCAGTGTAAGGGATGATGATTCTATGCTGAATGGGATCTTTGTTTGGGTGATGAAATGTAGTAGTCTGAGAAAAGGTAAGAAAGCTTTAGGAGCACAGATTTCCTTTGCACTTATAATTCAGAATGTTGCTTTTCATTCAGAGTGGTGCAAATAGATTACCTTGGTGAGAAACCAGGGAGAGCAGGGACCACAGAGCAGGAGCAAGCCTGTGGGTGTACGTGGGGAAGAGAAACAGAAATTATGCTGTATAAGGTATTGGAGGACTTCCAAGTATTTTTATTCATTATTACTAATTTTATGTGAAAGAGAACAGCCTTCCAGGCTTAGCTGGTTAGAGTTGGGTAGGGATTTTGGCAAGTTTTAGTCCAAATCCATGTTTGAATGTGTGTTTGCATATGTCTGCATGGTGCTTGCATGAGGTCCAGAATGTGCAGTTTTTTATCTGCTACAGCTCACATTTACGTGTTTCAGTTTCTCCTGTAAGTTCAACAAGCCTTTTATTGAGTCATATGACATTCAGCTTCAAAGCTTACTAGTATTTTTAGACAGGAATTCATTGGATAAGCCTTTTTTTTTTTTAGTTGAAACACACATAAAAATACCAAATTAAGTGATTAAAGGATATTTTAAAATGGAGGTTTTTTATGAAAATATGAAAGCAGTTTTATTACCTCAGCTAGGGTAAAAGTGCTAATTTTTTAAAAACAATGTTTCATTTGAGTTTATAATATTTAGAAAAAGGCAAAAACAAATGTTTCTGTGACACATTTAAAAGAATTTAATTTAACAAAAAGTATTATTGATTGACCTTTTTCAGAAATGTCTCCAAATTGTCCTTTGAAAACCATTGTGTATAGGCATATTAATGACTGAGATCTTCAAGGGAAAAAAAAAAGTGATCCTATACATAAGCTGATTGAATATTTTTATTTGTTGGATGTTACTTGTTTATTGATTTATGATATATTAGTTCCATCATGAAAATTCAGACACATAAAGTTTCCTGGTAGCAAACCATGATGTGATATTTAACTTGTTTTGCAGAATGACATGAAATGTTTTTACTACAAAAGGCAGATTTTATGTTTTAAGTGACTCATAAAGTGAAATAGAAAGGAGAATCTCATTAGTCATGTTTTAGAAGTAAGAAACAATTGGAGAAAATTTTATCCAGCTATACAGGCTTGACCTTGACTTTGAGATTTAGTTTATTGTTTTGATGTTAATTTTAAGTGGATTTTAATGAAAACATCCTCTAGCCATTATATTTAAAATAGTCTCTTAAAGTCATAGTCATCAGTAAGCAGAATTTCAGTCCAAGAGCTCGGGAGTGCTTATGTCCCTATCAGCACTCTGAAAAAAAAAGTCAGTTTTTGATGAAATAAGCTCACAATGACTAAGTACAAATTTCGTGGTTCAGTGTTTGTTGGGTTTTTCATTTTTTTTTTTTTTTAATTTTGTCACTGTTGTGGTGAGAAGGGAATAACCATTGTATAATGCCAGAAATGTGATGCAAATGCAACAGAGAATGAAAACCAGAAGCTGCCTTGCTGACAGGCTGGGGTGCTTTGGATGAAAGGTTCTTCAGATGTTCCCCAGGTGGGACACATGGGTGGAGGATGCAACTGACCTTGGGGTGGATTGAAAGCTCTTCTTTGGGCACAATTTGTGTCATGAAAGCACTTTGCGTTTAGGACCATGGTGGTACCAAGTCCAGTCGCTCCAGTCAGGCTTCCCTTGTGGCACCAGGGTCTCTGTCAGCACAGGATCTTGCTGTGTGAGTAAAGCACAGCGCTGAGCACCTGTGGCTGGTCAGGGCAAACTCTTCCCCCTCCTTCCAGCACCCTTCCAGGCAGCTTTGTGTGATATTGTGTGGCAAACCAGTTGAGACAAATAGGAATGCACTTCAGGAGCTAATTTACATAACTACAGCTGAATCTATACCATGATTTGGGAGTTCTTGTGTCCTCCATACAAAACATGGCAACATAAGGAGCATCAGCTTCCTGTAATGACCTCCAAAACACTTTTCTCTGTAGCAGCCCACAAAGACCAGATTGAAACCCGGTGGGGACCCTGGGGATTTAGCCTTAGGGATTAATTTGCTAGGGCTTCTACAGCATTTCAAGCTGAGGCACTTGGAGCACAATACCCAGATAGAGCCCTTTAGGTACACAAGACAAAAGAAAATGGAGTGCAAAGGCAATTTCGGCTGTCTTTACCTTTTTCCCAGTATTTTCAAATCAGTCAGCCTTTAAAAATATTTAGGAAAGGGCTGATTTGTGAAGCAAATATCTCAAGGTCCAGTGGTTTGATTAGACACATATTTATTCTGAAAACAAATCATATCACATGCAAAGGGAGCCTGGAATAAATTACCTTAACTTTGTCAATATCTTCAGTGGAGGATCTGTCCCACTGTGTATTTCCACATCTTCTGTGGAGTCATTTAAGATGCATGACTATGGAAGCTTGAGACACTGGTGTAAAATTGTACCTGTCTAATTATGCAGCAGTGGTATTACTTAATAAGTGAGCAAATTATGAGGAGTTGTCAGGTTTTTCAAATGTAAATATCATCATTATGAGAAAGTCAAGTTATGCAGCACTGGTGCTTGCTCATCACAGCTAAGTAAGAAAGGTAAAAGTAACACAAAAATCAAGGTGAGAAAGTAGGTAGTTAAATCTGATTTTAACCAAAACTGTCTCTAGTAAGTTGCTTACATCTTCTCAAAGAAAGTTGTTTTGGAAGGAAGGGCAATTTTTTTCTCTCTCTCAAAACCCTACTGCCAGCCATCTGTTGATAATTATTGTCCAGTCTCTGCTGAGAACTTGTGATATTTAATATTTCCTCAGCACTTGAACAAATAAGTGATAATAACTGCAAGGTACTTGACCACAGGAGTAGAAAGCATGAAAGAGTCAGTGTACACCTTGGTTTTTGAAAACAACTCAGTTTTCTATTTGTGATAAAGATAAACCTGAGATCCTGGGGATTTAGAAAACAGGGGAGTTCCACAGTATCTCTGGAAAAAATATTTTTAAAATAATGAATAATTTAAAAATTGCCTGTTTCTGTTTGTGTTTCTTATTATTAAATTTATAATATTCTTTCTCACAGAAAATTTTGGGCAATCTATCTGTGTATTAAATATTTACAATAAGCAAGCTGGAAATATCTCAGGTTTTGCAATGTCTAGTCTCTCAAATTGTTAATGAGTAGAGATCTAATTTAGAAATGGTCTCTGAACTTGTAAAAGAAGCTGCATGTAATTGCTATCCTAGTTTTCTTTTTCTTGGTTTTTGGTATGTATTATTAATATTAGTCTACATTTTTATTTAAAGTACTTGGATTTTTACAAGTAAGTACTATCTAAACCTAATTACATCTGTCAACCCATCACAGACTTTTAATCTTATTTTATAGATGGTCTGACAACAATATATTTGTGTTTAAGCTTTCACAGCCTGATGTTTCACTGCCTCTGGAATGACATCCCCTGTTGATGACATGACTCAGCATTCTTAAAGACCTGAATCCAAGGGGTTTTTTTCCAAAGCTGTTTTTGGACCCATGACTTCCAAACTATTCTAGTACCAGTGCCCTGAAAAGCTGTTCCCTATCAAAGTGCCACAGACAGAACACACTGTGCTGATAGCAAGAAAGTGCTTATTGCTTTTGAATATGTGGCTTTGTATGATTTGACTAAAATCTCAGTATACTTATCCATAGGTATATAGGTATTATGAATATTTTTTCCTTATTGTTTTGTTTTTCTTCAGAGGATTCTGCAGTACCAGCCTGAGTGCTCTCAATGCTGCTGAAGTTTGTAGTAACCCTTGGTTGCAGCTCCCTCCATCTCTAAGGTGGTTTCCCGAGGAGTAGCTCTGGAGCCTTTCCCTGCTCACTCTCACATCCACTGCCTGTGCAGAGGCTGATCTCCCTGACCCCATGCACAAATGGTAGAGCAAGAAAAAAATTCCAGGAATGCCAATTTTTAATTCTTAGTTGAGTATGCATTCCGTATAGTTGCCAGGTGCTAGTACTAAACCCTCTCTCTCCAATAAACCTTTAAATTTTATGGGTGTTTCGCTCTCAAATTGAAAATAAAACCACTGAACAGGAAAGAGTGTTTCTTAAAGGTTCATGCAAAATAATTCTACTACTGCTTGATAATGAAAAATGAATCACAGGTCCATGATAGAGAGTGAATTTCTTAATGGATACAAATCCCACAGCATGTATTTCAAAGTAATTTAGTAGCTAATGTGATTTTTGAAAGTTGTTTACATCATTGAGCATTCACTTTCCTTCTATATTTTTTAAAATACTGTTTTAAAAAAATGAACAAACACCAAAGAGTGAACAAAATTCCAAAGTTACCTGCTTGTACAAGATAATGGACTTTTTTCTTTTAATCTATTTTCCTTGATAATTCTGGAGAAGCAAAAATTAAAGATTCTTGGAACATTATGAAGGCCATCACAATAAAACAAATAAGAAAAGAGGTTGATTAGAACACATGAGGGACTGGTTTCAGTCCATGCTACCTTTTTTTGCTGTTGGAATGTAACAAATATTAACTGCTACTGCTCTGCTGTACTTCATTACATAAATATTTGTGTAAATTCACACTGTGAATATATGAAGTGCTTTGATGGGCAAAGAGGAGAGTTTCCCCATGTGCTGGTTTCTTCTTTATATGAAGAAACAGCACTGTGTGCACTGACCGAACTTTCACACTCATGCTGTTCAGCATCAGCTTGAGTTCTCAGTTCTCTTTTTGACT
This sequence comes from Illadopsis cleaveri, assembly GCA_013399915.1. Lineage (NCBI taxonomy): Eukaryota > Metazoa > Chordata > Aves > Passeriformes > Timaliidae > Illadopsis > Illadopsis cleaveri. Next base: position 2,248,040 of record VXBB01004271.1, read on the forward strand.
CCTTCATAACAGGTTTACTTACCAAAACCAGCTCTGTTGCTTACAGCAATTCCTAAGTAAGTGCTCTGAGCGAGCACTATGAAATGAAACTTCTTTTTTTTAAACAAGCTTCTGATCTGGAGGTCTTTCTATGCCCCACTTCCTTTATAAGATTAATTAATACACCATGCAAAATTCCAAGGAACTGTACATATTGCCACCTGTGACCTTACTAAGCCCTCACTGATTAGAGCGTTTGGATATGGGGAATTTTTAAAACTTTTCAATACTCTGCTTCTAGCAATGAATGTTGATTTTTTTCCTCATGTCAGTTTTGCAAAAATGCTAGCGGCAGTATGAGTGCAGAAATCCACAGGGAATTTTGTATTAAAATATTTATTTATACTTCATATACTGAAGTATAAATGCATATACTTTATACTTTCATGTACTGAATCTATCCCTTTCCCCCAACAATAACGTTGATATATCTCAGGTATCAAGGCAATAAGCAAAACCTTTCCTCTGTTGTATAAACATTGGTGTAGCCATGGCAGTTAAGGACATCAAAAGAGAAAGTATTGGCATAATAAAAGATATCACCTACTTCTGCAAGCTTTGCTTCTTTATTATATACTTTGACAGAGACAAGAACTTTCATTAGATCACTTTCATGTGTTCTTGTTCCACTCACAACATAAAAAAAGAAAAAAAAAAGAGCTATTAGTAAAGAATATGAGTTCCCCCTTAAAAAGAAAAACAAAGGAAAAAGTAGGTGTACATTGTCTTTACAGTGTCTTTCACTCAGCATTGACTCAGGTGAGCTAGTCATGATGAAAAAGTAGTTAAAATATTTGACTTTGCTTTCCTCCAATATATTTCCTTTCAGTAGTTCATAGTTTTTATAGCTGTTCATTTATGGGAGTAGTTTAGGAGGCAAATTACTCATGTTGCATTAGACATCTCTTAGATTTATACCCTCATCATTATACAGGGAAATTGGTATATTAATCTGTATTTTAAAACAGCAAACATAGGAACAAAGGAACTTTGCTTTTAAAGCTTTGTGAAAAGTTTGTAAAAGTTTTGTAAAATTCCATACATTGCAAAACACTTTCATATGGACTGGAGCAATTGAGGTCTAAATTTTCTTCATGATAGCTACGATACAAATCAGATCCAATGGCTACATATCAGACTATTGGGATTGTCAGTAAAAATTTGTTGTGGCTTTCCAACAAAATTGAAAACACAGAAGTGTCACCTAACAAATACTCAAATGATGTCAGATCTAGAGAGTAGCAAAAACTTCATTTTTTTCTCAAAAAGCACCTCATGCTTTTGGTTAAAATAAAAGAGAAAAGTTTTGACACAAACCATCCATATAGAATACCTCGCTGTACTTCTCTAATGGTCCATGTCTTTGTGCTGCAGAATAGTGAGCATGGCCAAGTTTAGTGGATGTTATGCACCTAGAATCCAATATTTAATGGAATGACATGGCTATATCTGGATTTAGAGATCTCATGAGTATTAAGGTGTTCAGTTAATATAATTCAGTCCTCAAATTCAGGGTCATTTTGTTCCTAAGAAATTAAATGCCTTTTTTCCCCCTCCTTGAATTTGAATTTAATTTGGAAGAGGTACTCTTTCAAACTGAATTGTTTTTTAAGGCATTCATAGTACTACCTATTCACTTTCCTGGATTTTTAATTAAAATATCTTGTTTTCAGTTTAATGAGGAAGACTCAGGCTGCTTGAGCCAATTTGAAGCCTATACTGTGAAACCTGCAGTGCTTCCAATTCTTAGTGAATGTATTCTGTCCTGTTCCCTCATGACTTAGAGGAACTGAGTTCTTCACTCCATGGAAAGGGAAATCAAATAGGGTGACCAACAGGAGGTTACTGATATCTCCAAGGGTCCCTGATGGTGTCAAGCAGGGAATTGGAAAGAGGGCAGAAATATTATACAGGTTAGATATTGCAATAGTTCCCATGGCCAGATGTGGAAATACAGTCCTGTGTGATCTCTCATGTCATCCAATGTGTTTATGTGATGGGTTTCCTCTGGCCAACAGCCAAGCATCCACACAATTGTTCTCTTAGTTCTACCTCCTAACAGGATGAGTGGGAGAATAGGTAGAGAAAAAAATGAGAAAACTTGTGAGTTATGATAAAGACAGATTAGTAAGTGAAGAAAAGGGAAAAAAAAACACAAACAAATGAAGGAAAAGGAAAAAAAAGCCCACAAACACAATCATTCATCAACCCCACAAGCAGATCAGTGCCTAAACATTCTCTGGATGATGGCTACCATGGAACTGAAAAGACAAAATCCTCCTCCTCCTTCTGCTATCCCAGTCTTACTGTTGAGCATGACACTGCACAATCTGGACTATTCCATTTGTGCAATCAGACTCAGCACTGGTGGTGTCAACTTGCAATCTGTTGTGCTCCTGCAACCCAGCTGCTGGACAGGGTAATGTTATGAGGACAGGGCAAAATTGTGAGGAGTGTGGGAAAAAGAGGAAATCCTGGTGCTGTGCAAACTGCTCAGCAACAGGCAAAATGCAGACATGTTATCAACACTGTTTTAGTCCTTCTAAATGGCACCAGACAGGCTCCTGTGAACAAAGTTACCTCTATCCCAGCCAGACCCAGCACAGGTCAGTTGGAATTCAGACACCAGCTGAGGCAGGTGTGAGGATTGCCCTGTTCTGAGCTGCTCCTGAGTAACCAGGGAATATTGAAGACATGCCCAAGATAGAGCTAGGTGTTCAAAATTCATTTCAGCAAAATAAGAATCTCCTTGGATATTCTTTTGAGGATACTGGTATACCACATTTTGGTGTAGGACTGAAAAGTGAGTAGCAAATAAGAGAAAGATAAAATATAATTTTGAACAGTTGCATGTTCAATGAGTATCATCCAAATATGTACTCAATGAGCTCAGATACTCTGAAAAAGGAGCATTCAAGTAAAAAAAATAGAGGGCAATACATTATTTATATAATCAACTTAATTCTGCCTAAGTTCAATGTTCAGTTTTGCATCTTTTGACTTACTATTTTAACAGAACTTTTGGTCTTGTAACACTTATTCTTACAAGGATATCAGATATTTTGATATAAAATATATTTCTAAAGTGATAATCTTGGGTGAAATTAGTTGCTTTAGAATGGAAATTGTTTTCATAGCAGGAAATAGACAGGCAGACATATAACAAGAGAAATCTGATTAAATAGTCTAACTTTGAAGTTTTGAGAGAAATATTATCACTTCTCAATATTCTACTAGAAAGACAGCTAGTGCTATTTTCAGCAGGAAAATTGTAACTGGATAATTCAACATTTTAAATCTCTTGTGAATTGGTTTATTCTTCCATCTTATTTGGACGATGGAATGTGTCAGATTTTAATACAACTGGTAATCTTGTTCAGGCTGATTGAGGATCAAAATCTACCTAGATCAACCTAGATTTACCTAGATCAAAATACAAACAGATGTTTCTAAAATGGCATACTAATCTCTAAAATTTCTAGGTGAGAGGGGCTATATTAACATGCATTCTAAGTTTCACATTTCTATTTTCATATTTTAGTTAGAAGGAAAATTTAAAAACCCCAAATGACTCAAGAATCAATCTGGTATGCAGTGTAATCAAACATCAGGATAGAGGACAGATTACAAGCATATAAGACAAAAACTGTAGGAGTTATTGTTTCTTTTGATCACTATTCTAGACAAGTATTGTAGTTGAAAGCTAAATACTACATGAATTTGCTTTTACAGAGGCAACTTCAGTGTACAGATAGGACATTGCAGACTCAGTTTGCCCCTACAGCTGGTGTCCTTTATGTCTGGGTGGACTGGTTACGCATGTCTAAATAGCCTCTGAGGCATCTATCAACAGATAGATCCAACTGTTGCCACTAGATTCATTTTAGGAGCCAACCCACAAGTCTAGGTGTTACTGCTGGAAAATACATAATGCAGCTTCACATCAGGATCCTAGAGCTGCCAAGCATATCTCCAGAGTAACTTTAACAGTGATTGCACTTGATGAAGGAGGTAGAGGAAGTATAATCATGTGCCAGCAGCACTGGGAGGATAAGACCAATACTGAAGTTAAAGACAGTTATGTGGATTCTTATGCAGCCATTAAAGAGCAGTTTTCCTAGGATGAGCTTTGCCTGCAAAAATCTCAGGTGTTTCCTCTTACTGCTGGTCTCTTTTTGTAAATATATAGGCTTTTAATTACAACGAGGAAGCTACCTCACAAGGAAATGTCTGAGAACACTGAAGCCAGTAAATCCTTTAATCATGAATCCCCTCTATGATACCATGCTAGCCACTGAAACTCCCAGGTGAGAAGGGCTATTTTAACATGCATAAGTAGTTTCACATTTACATTGGAAAGAGAAGTCAGGCTCGTGACAAAGTAGGAACTTGAGAACGGGGGAGGAGAGTTACAGGCTGCAGTCCTAGAGATTGTGATATTGTAACAGTCAATATTGACTGAAGAAAAGTACTTTCTTTCTGTCTTTTATTTAAATTATCTAGTGCTTGAAGTGAACACCCACTCCACTGCAGTCGCAGGCAGCAAACAGATGTCTAGCCCAGAAGAGTCTACAAAGCAGTTCCATATGTTCCCACTCTTCAGAACTACATTTAAAGAACAAGCTGGAGCTTGTTAAAGAATTTCTGTCCAGTTTTATTTTTCTATCACAATACATGAAATCCATACCTGTGCAGGCAGTGCCACCCAAACCAAATATTTTATTCAGGTGTATTTTAATGCTAAAGTAGCCTTTCTGTTGCTGTTTTGTGCAGCAATGCTTCTCTATCTATAGAGTGCATTCTCAGCACAGCAGCTTTTGCCAAAGTTCCTCTTTTTAACCTCTTCTGAGAAAGACTCGTTGATAGGAATGAAGCACTGAACTGGGAGGAAAAAAATACACTCCTGGAAAGTAAGTGAGGGAGAAGCCGTCTGAGAAATGAAGCTGTGCTACTTTTAGTCGTGACTACATAAACAAACCCATTTAAATCTGAGTAAGGAACTCTGCCCCGCAAGCAAAATTTCTCAGATTTTCCTCCAATAAAAATTATGGCTCAAGGAACATAGCTAAGTATTGCAACAAAGAATTAAGATTGCTTCATTTTCAATTTCAGTGTGGATGGGGGTATAATTTCCCTTCCTACAAAAAAGAAAAAAGAAATCTACAAAACACAGCTTTTCACCTTATCCTGCATTTTCCTAGTCTAAGTTCATCAGTGAAATGGCAGCATATATATACCAGGATATGAGTTTGAAAGCATTAATCTCTCAGGGCAGGTTGCAGGCTTGTCAGTGGGAGAACTTGTTTTGCATGTAAAGAGACACACAAGTAGCCAAGTTTTAATGAAAGCAATAAATAGATACCCTCTGATCTCAGCTAGAGTAAATATTTTTCACTACAGAAACATCTGCTGACTGCAGAAGAATAAGATGTCATAGCCACCATCTTCCCAAAGTGGATTTTTTGGGTTGCACATCTACTTCTTTTCCCCAATATTTGTTTTCATCCCATTGATGGAAATGTATACATTAGCAAGGTAATAAGAAGTAAGAATTCCAGAATTTCCATGAGAAATCCAGAATTCGGCAGTCGGCTGTGTGTATCTGCCTAACTCCTAATGAACTTGAGAGGATAGATTACAAATGTATAAGACAAAAACCATAGGAGTCACTGTTTCTTTTGATCATTATTCTAGCTAAGTATTGTATATTGTAGTTGAAAGTAGCTAAATACTACAGGAATTTGCTTTTATAGAGGTTACTTCAGTGTACAGATAGACACTGCAGACAGAGTTTGCCCCTACAGCTGGTGTCATTTATGTCTGGGTGGAGTGGTTATGCATGTCTAAACAGCCTATTACAGCACAGAATTAACCCTTATCTTGTCCTTTTGTTAAGGCTGAGAAAACTTATTTTGGTGTGCTAGATCCATCAGCAAAGGAAGTGGTCAGGTTCCTGGTCCAGTGCTTTGACAGTAAATATGGATATAAGAATCAAATCTTCCCTGGCTCAAACACACATGACATGTTATTGATAGAGAGCAGAAATGTATCTCTGAGTAGACGCAACAGAAACCAAAGCTGTAGCCAGCATTCATGACAACTGAGACATGATGTAATCTCAGACAAGGTCATCAGTGCAAAAATGCTTTTTCTATTTATTTTTAAGATCTTTCTACAGCTGCTGGTTGTAGAAGGAAGCTGCTTCTCAAAATGCTATGCAGCTGAATGAGGTTTCTGATAAGCTGTTTGAGCTGTTTTTCTCTCCATTTAAGCCCCTATTCTGGGAAATATTTTATACCCTCCAAAAATATTTCTGAAGGAACCAAAAATGATTTGATTTCCTCAGTTTTTATCTTTAACTGCTGGACATACAGAACACACAGAATCTGTCTTCTAATGCACCTTATGAAATCCCATTTGGTATGGTCATGCATACTACTGTACATCTATGAAAACTTCACTAATAATCTGCTTACTTTATGTGCTAGATATTAATTTTTATGAATACATTATCTAATGTACCTCTGCACACAATATTTCTAGTATTTAATTGTTTCCTCAGAATTTCATTTATACTTAAATGTTAATATAAGTGACTAGGAAATGTGATTACAGCAGTTGAGGTGAGCAACTAAGATGTTCCAGGTGAGCTCAGATTTTGTCTTCCATTCTTTCTTCATGTTCCAGAGAGCTATAGAACTTCCTGATTAGGTCTTTGGTGTAGATACCTTTGTATCATCAAGGAGTGCCTTGAAAAGCTGGATTTGAGGAAGAACGGTAAATACGTTTATCAGAGCTTGCCTCTTGCAGTTTTGGTATGTGTAGTCTCTTTTGTCCTCAGTGATATAAGAGGAAAACAACAAAGAAAATATATGCTTTCTTCCAATCTGTCTTCTTGAGAAACAAATGGGTCTGTCATGAGCTGCCACTAGGGATGGGCAGCTGGAAGAAGTGAGAGTGGAGGAACACCTTGACTGAGAAAATCTGAAATTGTAAGGAAGCAAGTAGTGTGCTTGAAGAGTTTGGAAGAGAGAATGTAGGGTTTGAATACAGCTTTGGTAACCATTCCCCATTTCCTTAACAGGAGTTGGAACCAATCTGAGATAACCCTAAAAATGGGATCATACCTGAGTGTTGAATCTTTAGGTGGAAGGTGCCCATGGACTGGTCTCTGGTGGAAGCAGGGCTATGGAGGACTTTTCCTTTGAGAGAGCAGTAGCAGCAAATGCAGAGCACACAGCTTGGGGAAGGTCCTGTTTGGGAACCTCAGGTGTGAGAAAGAGACATGCAGGCATGACCATTAAGGCTCTCTTCTGTGGCAGTCCAAGTTAGAAAGGAGAAAACTCAAAGTGACTGGCAGCCAGAGAGGAGAAAGGGGTTAAGAGGTGAGAGGAAATCAGTGTCTTTGGGGAGCAATTGGTTTCATTGCATTCATTTCTTTGTGTTTTTCCATCAGTGGGGAATGGCCATAAGTCCACCTGCAGCTTTGGTCAACTCTGCATGATTTTTCAGCCAGCATACCACAGAGGTGAGGGTTTCTGATTTTTCAGCAACAGAACGGAGGGAAATCCCTTGTAGCCCACACAGTATCTGAAAATGTGCACAGTGGGAAATGAGACAAAGCCTTTTTGGATCCTGTTCACTTATAAATGTCTTATATAAGAATTGGCAGAGAGTGCTTGCCTTCTCCACTGGGGGGAGAGCTGAGAGACTGAAAGTCATAAAGGTGGACACCAAAGACTTTCTTAAAAATTAAATTTTTACCCTTTTACAGTTTGCTTTATGATACATGCAAAGCTCTCATATATTTGAAGAGATTTTACATTAATCCCTAAATCTAAAACAGACATTAAACTATTCAAGAAAGAGTGATATTTAAATACTAAATTGTCCTTTTAGGCTGTCTGTCTTCACATTGAAAACATGGTCCTCTCCTCTATATTCTTCATTGTTACCATCACTTTTTAGGTGTCCATTTTCTTATTTACCTAACCTCTAAAATACAAGCATGGAAGTCAAGTCTTGTTATCTGTAATATATGGGCCAACTTACTTCATCTAATATTTTCTGTATGACCCTAGTTCTTTCTATCATTAAGGCGATATTTTTAAAAGATATAATAAATGTAGTAATTGTAAAAGTATAGAATTGGAGATGATGTACATTTTGAATGGGAAGTTAAATTCTTTCAGATTCTTTATACCTGGCTGTTGCAGAACAGAATGAAAACTGAAGTGGAATGATAGTGAAAATGATCCACTATCTGTATTTTGTCCCAGTATTGCCTGTGGTTGAAACGAAAGCACCAGATAGCCCTTGCATGTGGCCCTAGCTGAATTCTCCATTTCTCCATGTTTGTATCCTGATTCCCCACAGATTTATCTTTTACTAGTCCTGGCTATTCCATTAGGGTTTTTTTTGTTTTTTTTTTTTTTTTTTTTTTTTTTTTTTTCTCCTTAGAAA
>VXBB01004271.1:2256816-2269128 GCA_013399915.1 Illadopsis cleaveri
TTTTATAAGTTTTGGTCCGTTTGCACTTTGGGGTTTGTTGTATCCCTCTAGGGGGAATGGGTTTGCCCAGAACCCCTGTACCAGATAGCCACATGGTCCCTTCCCCCCATAGTCCTTCCCCCTAAAACTTGCATTGGCTGAGAACCAAATCTTATCTATCTCAGTGAGGGGATAAAACCCCTATGCACTTCCTGCCTCGGTCTCTTACTATGCTCTTACCATCTCTTACTACCTCTTACCGCCTCTCTGGCCTCTTGCCTCCTGCCCTGGCCACTCTCTCCTGCCTCCTGCCTCCTGCGCCTGTCACCCCAAGGAGGCCTGAATAAACCATCTCTGCAAAGCACCATCTGTGGTAAGAGCCTGTTCTGATATCCTTTGCCCTGTTACCTATGATAGATTTCCCCCCAAGGTCTCCCTAATACCTGAGCTAGTCAAAGATCCCTGGGGGGTCTGCGGGGGGAGATATATCAGGGGTTTAATTGTCCAATTACAGCTTCAGGTTGTGAGGTCTCATCCTTCTTGTTTTTTCTCTTCAGTTCACCATTGTTTATGCTGTTGGGCTGAACGTTGTCCTTGGTCCTCAGCAGGAAAAAATTTGTTTTGTTTACCAAGTCTATGAAGACGGCTCACTAGCACTTAATATGAGGCTCAGAACGACATCCCTAGGCAGCAGAGAATCTATATGAAAATATGAAAGCTAAAGGCATCACAAGGAATGCAAATGCTTCTTGAGTACTTTAAAAGAAGGTAGAATAATAAAAGCTCTCTGAACTGGGAATCTCAAATGTGTGTGATGCAAAGTGCCTTTGATGTAGCTTATAAGACAGGACCATTTATTAAAAATTACACACTACCCAAAGAACCTGACCAGACTCCACAGCCAATTTTAAAGAAGGTAGGATAGGGTTATCAATATACAGCTGTTATCATTCTCTGTGTACTTTTTCATTCCCATTCCCCAGTTTTCTTCATGAGAATGAACTTCAGTAGGGTGCAGTTACAGAATTAATGTCATTCCCGTTGTACATTATTTTTTTCTGGAGAGACCTTAATTTTGGAAAGTATGTCATTAAGCAAAGTGTAAAGTAAATCTTCACATGGAAAACAAACACAGGTGAGGTCAGGAAAGGCAAAATTTTTAACTAACCATAGACATTCAGACTACTTTCACAAAATAACAAAAATAGGCTAATATTCTAAACCCCTTATATTCCTGAGGCAAACTATTTGCTCAGTGTCAATGGAAGAGGGCAAATGAAAATGTTAATTTGCCCTCCAAACAAAACAATTACCTGTAACTCTGTTAAAAAGTTAAAACAATATTGATCTTGTTCTAATACGTGCCAAATACTCTTAAAATCATATATGTATATAAAAATACCTTTAGTTCAAGAGTGTCTTCCTGACTAAAATCTGATCCCAAGCACATCGAACATCAAGTAGAGTTACAGTCTTCACAGAGGTGCAAATCTTCTGAGAGCACCCATCCAGACCTGAGAACACTTGGAGGTAGAGAGGGTACATGAATGAGGGGACTGTTCTCAACATAAAAACTGGCTCACTTGAACATGCCATTCCAGAATCCTGTTGGGGAGTTCTCAAAGGAAACACTGGGGAGAAATGCTCCATCATATCACAAGGGTAGGCAGTATGCAAGGAGAGAACAAAGTCAGGTGAGAACAAAGTTGAGGATACTGAATTTGAGTACAAAATATTTGTATAAACATCCTGAATTACTCAAACATGTCTGTGCATTCAAACCTTGAAAATATGTTTGTCTGAATGACAAGTGCCATCCAGTGAGACAAATTTATGTAAAATTTATGGTTATTTTTGAAAGAATACTTGGACACTTTCATCAGGTATAAATGCATCATTTCTGCCTAATTCCCTCCCCACAATTAGGGTGTCATGATTGAATTATTATAACTCTTAGTACAGAAAAATATTTATATTGTCAAGACTTCTAAGACTTTTCTGTTCATCAGTAGGTAACATTTGCTGGTTAGGTCTACAGTAGGTTTTATTGTGCTGTTTAACTGCCCATTCCATGGTGGTCTAAGCTTTTTTGTGACAAATGACTGCATGCCATTGGGGTGCTATATCATTAAGACAAGGAGAGGTATTTATGTTTTCCTCTATGTAATATAACTGCTAATGTGTATTCACTTTGGGGGAATGATTTGCTTATTATGACAAATAGTGCATTTTCAAGCATTTAAAGATCTTTTTTTGGAAAGAGTCCCTCCTCTATTTGTAGATTGAAGGCATTGCTGTGACACAGCATGAGAACTTATGGTATAGTTATCTGAAAAAACTTACCCACTCCCTATAACATGTTTAGATTGCTTTTTTGGACTCTATAAAATTTTAGCAAGCACTAAACATAGAACTTCATTCATCATCATGCAAGCAAAGGCTGCCAAAGGAAGCCTACTCTTCCTGAGCTAAAAGTGGCAACACTCCAGTATTGGCAGAAATCAAATGAATCATTTCCTGCTTTTAGTTTTAGATAAATAATCAAAAAAGATTGTCTAGAGTTTGATCCAAAAGTAATTTTTCATAGCAAGGAATAAGACTGCAGCTACAAAGACTTTAAGTGGAGAATGTTATCCTGTTAATTACTTGACTGGAAAGGCCCTTAGGAACCTACAGTCAGATCAAAATATCAAAATCCAATTTAAAACAAAATGTTAAATAATCATATTGACTTTTAAGTAGAGTAACCTGAACTCCATTGAGCAACAGAGAAGTTAGCAGATTTAATTCGCTCTTGATGCACTGAATGAACTTGGTCCAACAGGCTCCTGGTGGATCTGCCTGCTTTCTGTGGGAGAGAGAAGGCAGAGCAGTCAGAGCAGGGGCAGCAGCTGCCACTGTAGAGAATTGTAGAGTAGTGATTGCCATGGCAAATTGCGATTTGTGAACTCTCTTTTGTTCTTTCAGTTCTTCCTCCTTTTGTATCCATCATAAAAGGTGTGTCTAGACTGCTGTCAGGGTGATGCCAGGGTACATTTGGGAATGTATGGTAAGGGGAGACCAATTAAAGAGGTTGGAGGAGAAAATAATGGGGTAAAGGAACACTGGAACCACAAATGGAGGCTGGAAAATAAACAGAAAAATGTAGTCAGACCAGGGCATGAAATCAGAGGTCAAAGGACGAGACTAATAGAGAGAAGAGTTGGGAAGGTTTTTAGTAAGGGAACTACTAGAACCGTGTTGGGAAGAGAGGCAGGGTCAGTCACATAAAGGATGAGACGAGGTAGGGAGAGGCCAGGACTCACTGCCTATAAGGATCCCCATGAGCCTCATGTCTCACAGAGGCTCAAACTCATGGATAAGGTATGCCTCTTCCTCATTTGTCTTACCTTCCTGACCTAAGTGATGGCAACATCTAGGAGCCTGGGGAAGGAGTGCAGACAAATGAGAGATCTTGACTGATTTGAGGCTGAAGAGCAACTAGTTCAGTAAATAAATCCTGGAGCGAAAATAAGGACCAAAGGATGGTTATGGAGTTCTGACCATAGTTTAATGCCTGATTAACTGTCAGCTTCAGTGTTTATAAGCTGATAAAAAGATGGTTAAATCAAATTTAAAATAATAAGTAAATTTGCATTATCTATTCTATTAAAATGTAGAAATTACATGTTTGGTTTTCTTCCAGGTAGTAGCATGACCTTGCAATCAGAGCTGAATGAATACAAGATCCAACCATTACCAGATCTACTTCTTGAGCTCTGTGAGTGTTTCTTACAGGTATGTCAGCTGGACCCTGGCTGTCCCATAGGAATTGCTACAGATGTCAGAGGGTCACTGTGCATGGTAGCTTCCCACATTTGCAAAAGTCAGTACTATTCCAACAGCAGCATATATTGGATTCCAGTTCTACAAGCGGCATGGAGCTCATCTAGTAATGCTTGTCTAGTGGAGCCCAGTGCCCACAGTAAACAGCGGTAGAGCCAGTTTGAATCACGTAATTTATGGTGATGTACTCCTACAGTCCATGTTGTACCTATCAACAGTGACAGTAAAATCACCCTACAGCTGGCATTCTCACTTACCCAGCTCTGAAAATAAGATTGGTCACGTCTCGGCAGTCTCCCACTGGCTTACGGGAATGTCATGGGGTTGGAAAAGTGAGCCTTCTCAGACATATAAAGGGAGTGAATCCAGTCATCTGACTCTCAAGATCGGTTCTGAATCATGAAATATTTCTCTGTAGTGAGTGGTTCAGAAGAAGACCAGTAATTTATATATGTAATGTAAAAATTATATATTGTAGATTTGTGGCTAAATCTAGTCAAGGATTTCTGTTTATGATTTTGATTGTATGACAGAAATCTATAAACTTGTCTTTCTTGAGTTTATGACCCAAACCCCCAGCATTCTTGCACAAATCACAAGATTATAAGTCTGAAGGGAACATTTCTCTGACATTTTGTTTGGATCTGAGTGAGGCATTTTTCACTCAATCTAGAATCCAAATCACAAGGGTATTCTTGGCATAAGGCTTGCAGTTGAAACCACTCAGAAATACTCATGAATATTGACTTGATACATGGTTCTGGACCATTTCAAAGAGTAAAAGGTGTGATTTGCTGTCATTTTTGGGATACAGACTATTAACTCTTTTCATGTCACCAGGAACAGAAGCATAGTGTGATGTCTTTATAACTCATATCAGTAGACACTGTAAAATCAGCGCCAAGTCATGGGTGCCAAAATGTTCAGACTGTAACTACACAACTAATAACTGTTGCCAAATTGGGGGATTTTTATGGCAAGTCATGCAACATCTAGTTTTCTTAGTGCCTGAGCTGCTAAAATCAAGTATTACATAACAATTTAATTTCATTCAAAATAATAAAACAATGCATTGGTTCAGTGTTGGCTTTCATGATTGCCAACAGAAGCTTAAAAATGTGACCATACTGTAGACTAAGAATAACAAAACAAAAGACACTTTCTTCTTAAATTTGAAGTGCCAGCCAGTCTCATAACTTTTGGTGTCTGACTCATGATTTCTGAATGCTTGGGATTGGCAGTATTGTACTAATATGTTTTGTATCAAAATTCAACTTCAGAAAAGCATAACTTTTTCCGTCTAGAAGTTTGTAGGTCAAGAGGCTACAAGGCATGGAAAGAGAGGGAAAAATGAAGGTTCCCTCTCCAAACAAGACCTTTTGATACTGTTTTTTCCTAAGGAGCGAAACCCTGAAGGAGGACCCATATTTCTCATCTTTTCTGGTGGGGCAGAGCTTGTCTGACAGGGTGATTGTGGCTACGCAGAGGGATTACTGTGTTGCCTCCATGTTATGACACCTCAGAAAACTCCACTGGGAGATGCCAGTTCAGAATGCCCTGAAACTACCTTCCCTCTGTGCCCATCCCAGAGCTGTGGGTGAATACCACATTTCTGCTCACAGTAATGAAACTCAGTGTCTTCCAAAATAAATATTGTTTCTTGGTTACTAATATAAATAAATGTATTGCACATTACATTTTTTGAGAAGAATGTGCAAGACCAACATTTTTGAAGTCTAAAGGAGAGGTTGTCCCTCTGTTTCCCTCCAGTCCTCTTACAGGGAAACTTCCACTTGAGTCAGTGGGAATTTACAAGACTAAAAACTACAGAGGCACCCCAAAGTATTTCAGGGTTTTGCTGGTTTTTTTGTCTGAAAAGAAGTACAATATTTGGATAAAAATTTTATTTGAGAAGGTGGAACAACTCTGGTGTTTCTTTTTTCTCTAGTATTATTTCTTGTTAAATAGTTGTAAGTTCTGTAGTTTGTAGCTCTCCAAAGGGAAAAACGAATCATTTGTTCACTAATGGAAAATTAAAGAAGACAAATAGCAGAGTTAAGAGTATGATTTATTACAGTTCACATCCTACCGTATGTCCACAAGTTCTTTTAATGCTTTTCATAGGAAACAAAACCTAGATTGACTTTCCTGGTGAATTTAGAACTAATTATTTTTCAAGAAGTTCTACCTTTCCTCTCACTTCATTTAGGTTTAGTCTAAATTCATCATAGTTGTGATAGATGATAGTGCTGGGAAGAAAGAGACAAGGAGAGAACAAATATTTCCGTATATTAATCATCAGCCTTTAAAAGCCAAAGACTTGTTTTTGGGTAGGGAATAGGACTAAATTGTCTTCTCATTCTTAACTCTAAATCTGTGGTTTATAAAGAATTAGTGATAGATCAGCCTTAACACTTAGCTATTTGGACTGTGTTAAATTAATCCCTTGAAGACATAAAAGTGCAGTCATGCTGTGTAAATACTTCATGCCTCTTTTAAGTGTATAATACAGTAAGAAATTAAATAATAGTAAGCTTTCTCATCATGGTTGTATAACACCATGTTGCAGATACCTTCTACTTGGTGGAAACCAATGTGGTTCCATTGTCGATGATTTTGTTTTCTTTTTAATTAAGTTATTTCTTTTCTGTTTTTCCACAAGGTGTTGATTTGAGATGTGGTATTTCAAAGCCAAAAGGCTGTTTCTCAGCTGATGTTCCACTCCTAGTTTCAGAGCTTGTGTGTGTCTGGAGAGACGCAGTTTAAAAATAGCATAGGCCAAACTTTCTCCTTTTTCCCTTGAAAAGGAGATTGCCCCACTGGAAAAAACCTCTCCAGTCAATGTTATTTTCTAAGCAGTTCCCAAGCAGTGTCTTGGTGATTCTGACACCAGGCCAGCAGTTTGAACTCCCTACTCTCAAACACTATCGCCCTGAAGTACCTAAAATATCTCCATATTTTTGTAGACACCTTTGCAGAGACACTCGTGATCAGGACTGTTATGGCTTAGATGGGTAGAGTCAAGTTGTAGACTGTTCAGACAAAAGTCTTTGTTTCAAAAATTTAAGAGGAGTGGAAAGAAATGTTGCTGCTAATCCTCACTTCGCCCATATTTCTTTTAATAGCAGTATATTTAAGGTATAGCCCAAGACGTGGGAGCTGGATGGTGATTTGATCCCAGCTGCTAGAAGCACCTATTTATCATCCACAACAAAAGGATCTTGGTCATGTAACTTGAAGCAGTCCAAACAATATTCATGCGAAGCAAAGTCTAACATATAACTGTTTGAGATATTAAATTTCACGTGCAAAGTAAGAAGTGTTAATTCTGGTTTTAGTCTGTATTTATTAAGGACAGAGATTATCTACAACTAGTTGGTATGGCATTTGTTTTGGTGTTTCCCCATGGCCAGATATGTTCCTTCAGGCATTTCCATCATAAGATGTTGCTCTGTTTTTCTACACAATTGCTTCCCTAAAGAATTTTTGGAATATTAAATCAATATGCTGTTTGTTGACCACATGGCTAGTTTGAACTGCAACTCTGGCAGCATTCAGAAATTTGACTTTAAATCAGGAATGATATACACTTACTCTGGTTGGTTAGAAATGAAACATGCTACATGAGCATATAAGGGACAGTCAGGAAATTAAGGGCTTGTGATGTGTAATTGGTAGGCTAAATCTCTTCTGGTGTTCTACTTCATGTTTGTCAGGTCTCATTATAAATTCAATATCCCATATGATGATGACCTCCAACAGCGTAAAATTAAACTATCGACAAATCTTTTCTTCCTAGAAAGTGTTCATTTTCTTAGGGCATGCTTTAAAACTTATGCTTTTGTTAGTAAATTAATAAATAATTTCCTGGTGTTAGAGGCCAGACTGTAAAGCAAAAAAGAATGTAAGCACATTGTATGAGTTGGAAGCTATGTCACACAGGGAGAAACTAAAAAAAAAGTGTGATTCTAACAAAATAGAAAAACTGGGCTCATCTACATGAGCAAAACATAGCTCTAACTCTGTTAATTTATATACTATTTCTTTGTAACGTGAAAATGACAAAAAGCACTAGACAATGCACAACAGAAACAAAATCCACAGTTTCTCCATCTGAAGTGGAGCAACCATAGACTTTGGGTGCCATTTTAAAGTTTAGCTAGAATATAGGTACAACAGAGTCCTGAGTCAAAGAAAAAGCTATTTCAGTTATAAACCTGAAAATGTTGGGTGAAATTTGTGGAAGAAAGATCAAAGACCAAGTAGCTGGTGGATGTAGTGGTCAGACAGGAATTTGAGTAACACATAGTAGAGCATTGCTAACCTGAAAACATTCACAAATCATCAATCAAGTCTGGAATGTCATGAGTTTGGAGAATTTTTGAGATAATAAATATAGGACCTGTTTTGTCTTTTAAAGACTCAAAATCAGGGCATTTTTTAACCTTTTTTTTTTTTTTAAATCAAGTTGTGAATCATACTGTTATGTTTGGAAAGAATGAAAGCTAAGAATCTTGCTGCTCAGGAAAAAAAAGAACTTTGAGAAAACATTTGTTGGGTGACTTGCAATAAAGGTCATCAAATTTGGCAATGCAGAGATAGATCAATCTGGAAAACACTGTAGTTGAGGAAAACTGCTGGCAGTAAGTATGTGAGAAGTTGAAAATAAGGCTATATAATTTTTATAAAAATAGCAGTTATTGTGCATAGGCCTGAACTTGAAAGCTGCAATAAGCTTAGAATTCTGATAGTTGACTCACTCACACGTTATTCCTGCTTTATGAAAAATATACTTATAAATTATTAAGAAACCGAGTTTTTATTTATTTCATCTGTGCTTTTATCTTGTATGATTTGTCTCATATTCTATTTTGTTGTTCTGTTTAGAAACAGGAATAGTGGCAAGCAGTATGTTTTTAGTAGAACATTTATAGAGGTGAGCAAAAAATTCTTTTTTATCATGGATTGTACAGTATCAAAAAGGTATAAGAAGCACAACTTAAAGCATACAATCAGGGATAGACTATCATTATTGTGTTACCTCTAATTTAGTAAGATAAAAAAGTTTTAATTAGCCAGGGCTGTTATGTTTGACTGCTGAAATTATTAGTGATCTAGACAGACAATGAATCAATACTATTTCATTTGCTTTGTGGTGGAGTCAAAATGGGCTTCAAACTCTAACCAGTAGCGGTTGATATTGGAAAGTTCTTATTTTTGGTTAGAATAAAAAAAAATGTTGTCTTTATGTTCCAGTTCAGAATTGGAATTTTTTTGCATTAAACCTTTTTAGCAGTCTAATGGAAGAAATCCAAGCTGCAAAGGCATTTTTGTCACTTCATTTCTGACTACTATAAATGTTTGCTAAACTATTATTTTATTAATCTGTTTTTTGTAAGGAAAAACCCCACCTCTTCTTGTCAGCTGGAGAATTAAATATCAGATTCCCCACTGAAGGACATATTTTATGGAGAAGTTATAAACCCTAACATTAAATTTGCAATGGAAAATGTGACAAGCTTAACTATGGCAGTGCAAAAAATTTATTCTTAAAAACACATGAACTATATATATATATATATGAAATGTATTTGCAACATACTATGTGTTGTTTATTACTACTTCAACACTTAAAAATTGAAAAAACAGTGCACACCGCAACTGTCTACTAAATATTTTTTAATATATGCAGAAGACATTGAAAATTGTAGGACTGAAGAGTATATGGTCAGTGTTTAAACAGCATCAAATGCAATAAAACATTTCATTTGAAATGTTATGCAGGTGATAAAACTGTCATGTAGAATTACTCTTTGACGTGTCTTGAAAAAATATAATTAGGAGAAAAGACATAGGGAAAACTTAATTACTAAAGAAAAACCTGTGAAATGAAACATATTTGTATTTGTTCAAGTATTCAGAATTTTGCAGCAGGTCAGAACCTTTATTAACAGCAGAGTTCTACTGCTGTGGCACACTTCAGTGGGACTGGACACTTCCATGCTCATGGGTATCAGAATGTCTGAACAGTTTGGTAGCTCATGACACATTCTCCTGCCCCCTACCAGCTAAGCCAATGAATCTAGGAAAAGAGGTAATACAGGAAGGTTTTTCTCTCCTTTCCCCCTTTTCCTTCTCTTGAGGAGAGAGAAGAGGTGAACTGTAAGTTGCATGAACCTCCTGCAAGAGAAAGTGGCAGGGAAGCAAGAAGAGTTAACAAAAGAGAGGAAAAGAAGAAAATGTAGGATACCTTAAAGATTTATCCACTAAAAAAAACCAAAAAAACCCCGCAAAAAACAAAAGAAACACAAAAAAAAAAAAAAAAAAAAAAAAAAAAAAAAAAAAAAAAAAAAATCAAACCAAACCAAAACATAACTCATGGGAGGTGATTCTTTGGATGAGTAATATGGTTTGTCAACTTGTTACACAAATGTTGGAAAATAAGAGTGTTCTACATGTAGCCTTGTAATTATTTTTTTTGAGTTTGGGAATGGAGAAGTAGGCTTGAGGGGATTTTCACTATAGATTCTTAATGCCATTTTATGATTTTTATATAAATGATGCTTTGAGGAAAGCAAGGATAATTTTAGAATCTAAAATAAAGCCATTACCATCATTATTAATTCAATATCCCTACTCTTGCCAGAAGTTCTACCAATTGCTCTCTGTTGACATACACTGTTTTTCTTATTTAGTTGCCTATGATAAATCATCCTTTCCATTTCAGAAGGAGCAAGAGAATCTCTTGCTTTTATTTCCTGTCATACTAGCATCATCCTGAATACTCGCTCCTGTTCTCTTTCAGAATACTTATTTAGTTACCTTGTCTGCCTTTGCTGGCACCAAAGGCTTACTGTGCAAGAAGAAAGGTCATTTATGTCTGGTAAATAATAACCCTAGTTATTATTTTGAGAGGAGTCATGAGCTGCTGCTACTTTCTCTATGCTTGTCCTTAAGGCACAAGATGTTTGCACTGCTCTGCCATTTCTTCTTTCTCCCCAAGGTCGGTTTCATTTTCAGTGGATACACTTAGACAAGTCTTGGACTTGATTCAGTTAAAATTACTGTATGTTTGGCCTCTGTATCATGGAAGCACAAGCAAAGCAGCTAAACACTGTGGAAAGTTGTTGTTCTCTGTTTTCTCTGGCCATGCATAAAGTTCTTCAGTGCAGAAGCTTAAACATTTTGCTTTGAATTGAGTCCCCTGGAATTATATGCTTTGTGGTCTTATGCTGAGTTGTAGACAGAATATAAATGGGCCATTGCTTCTCAACACTCTTCCTGGTAGCTGTTTTTTAAAAAACTATTTATTTATGTATTTTTTAACATGGTGAAGTAAGATTAAGGCTCTTTGTCTAGACTCAGGAATAACCCAGCTTCTCTTGTCTATATGGGGAAGAAATCCAGACAAGTCTGATAGGTGGTGAAAAAAGTTAAATCTCTGTCTTTCCCTATTCACAGATACTCTACAAAATTAGAATCAGTTTCAAGAATAACAATTTAAAAAACCAGGGAATGTCTGCTCTGCCTTGAATTGCATCAGTAGCTGGATTTCCCTTTTGCTTTTGGCTAGTAACTGAGAAGAGCAAACCAAAGTGGTCTGGGAGGCATCTTGACAGTGTCCTGGTGGTGTGCTACAACTCTAGCTTGCTAGTCCTCTCAGTAATTTGTGATTTGTAAAGAAGACGACATCCAAGGACGCTGGGATTAATTAAATGTTGTCCTCCATATTTTAAAATTATTTAGCCTAGTGGAACAAGGATCTGTTTTGTGGTTAAGCCAGTATGGCATCATATTGCACAGTGTGAAAAACGATGCTGTCTGCAAGGTGCTGGACAGCCAGACTGCCAGGGACAGTCTGGAGCAGAGTTGGAGTTGCAGGAATTTCAGAATCAAGTTCAGGTGTCTGTTAGTCACGATGTCACTGCATTCAAGGTTATCTCCCATTCATTCTGCCCCTTTTGTTGGTGAAAGACAGGTCAGTGAAGTCTGCAGAAGGAATCCAAGGTTCAATTCATAGTTTTCCTTCTTCAAAAACTGATGACTTATTATGAAATATTTAATTTGTGACAAAAATCAGCAAACACATTAAGTATTTCTTGCCTTTGTTAAAATGTCTGATGAGTTCAATTATTTCATAACCAGCATCACCGTTGGTTAATGAAATAAACTTGTGCAGTATGTGTTGGTTTTGTTTGGGGTAGAGTTGATTTTCTTTGCAGTGGCTGGCACGGGGCTATGTTTTGGATTTGTGTTGAACACAGTGATAATAGGGATGTTATTGCTGAGCAGGGCTTACACAGAGCTAAGGCCTTTTCTGCTTTTTGTGATTTGCAAAAAAGAACTCTTGCCACACTGGCAAAGAGTTTGGGGGTGCCTGGGAATTTGGGAGGAGATAGGTGACCCAAACTGGCAAAGGGGTATTCCAGACCATGTGAAATTGTGCTCAGTGTATAAGGTGGGGGGGAGAAAGAAGAACAGGGGGGACTTGGAGTGATGGCATTTTTC
>VXBB01004271.1:2269175-2307608 GCA_013399915.1 Illadopsis cleaveri
TCTCCTGGAGATGGCTGAGCACCTGCCTGCTCATGGGAAGCAGTGACATAATTCCTTGTTTTGCTTTGCTTATGTATGTGGCTTTTGTTTTCCCTATTAAACTGTCTTTATCTCAACTCATGCCTTTTCCTTTTACCCTTCTGTTTCTCTCCCTGATCCTGCTGGTGGGAGTGAGTGAGTGGCTGTGTGGGGCTTGGCTGCTGACTGGGGTTAAACTATGACACAGCAATACATTACACTAATTTACATTAACCTAATTTGCATTTGAAATATATTTTAAATTTAGCTACCAAAAATACAGGGGCTTAGGTATCATGTCTTACTACAGGGAGCTTAACCGTAAATAGATAGCTAGCAAAGACTGGTAAAAAATTCTAAAGTACATTTAAATTGATATTTTTGACAAGAAAATTGAATGATTTACTATTTATTATTTACAAGCAGTCTTTAATCCTTTTGTACACTTAATATTCTGCCAGAGGAGTACTGGAGGAGTTCTGGTGTTTTAACCACACTTAAAATTATTTGAAAAGGTATCATCACATTAATTTAACTCTCTAAACATCTTGGTTTCATTTTTTTTTCACTATATTTCAGATTCTTTTCATGGTGACAGCAGTTTTTTAGAGGATGACTTATGGCTTTCTGTGAAAAAAAAAAAAAAATCAACAAAATGTTAACCAGACTGTAACCACTCTGATACAACTTAGCAGAATATAGGAAGTGCAATGGTTGTTGTATTTTCTTGATACTGTAAAGAAATTTCTGAAATTTATAAAAAGTACAAAAGATTACACTCTCCCTATAATTCTCATAAGCAATGGGACTATTAGTAAATGCAAATAGGAATATCAAAATGGATGTAAGAAACCTAATAAATAAATGTGGACCAAAGTGGAATACAATTGATCAGCAATTGTTAATTTAATTTTTTCTCTTTGACACATGCTTGCATAACACGCTGAACATATTGTGCATGTAAGATCTGAGTTTATTTTCACAGCACTGAATGGGATACTATTAATTGCTACTAGGTAGAGAGAAGGAAATCATAATTAGAAAAGTAGGTACAAATATCTATTTAGATATGTTCAAGATAACTCAGCATCCTTGATTCCAAACTGTTGTTTACAAGAGGTGCTCAACAGAGAAAATGTATGAATTAATGTCTATTCTGTTATCAAATCTTGCACAATTCGAGAGTCAGGCTTTGACTGCCCAAAGCAAAATGAGCCAAAAGTGTTCAAAGTAATCTAAGATTTAGAAAAATAGCAGATCCATCAAATTGTTGTTATTCAACCTAAGAGAACATTATGACTGCCGGGGTAGAGAAAAAAAAGCCTTGTNAAATCTTGCACAATTTGAGAGTCAGGCTTTGACTGCCCAAAGCAAAATGAGCCAAAAGTGTTCAAAGTAATCTAAGATTTAGAAAAATAGCAGATCCATCAAATTGTTGTTATTCAACCTAAGAGAATATTATTCTGGGGTAGAGAAAAAAAAGCCTTGTATGAAAATGCTCTGTACGCCATTTAAAAGAAGTAGGAAAAGAGCTCAGTTCCATGTTTTTAGTCACATTGGGTGGGCAAAAAAATAGGTGTTTGTTAGCTGTGCACTAAAAGCTGAGTAGAGTGACACAGTTTTGGACAGCCCTATTGCAGATTGTCTTGACATCTGTTTCCTTATCTGTTGTTGTTTTGAAGATCTTATAATCAGTCCTACATGCAGACATACATATTAATGGACACTGGACATAGGTCCACCCTACTCGAAATTTAGGCACAACAGGATTATAAATGTTACTTGATACCTTATAAAGCCCAAGATACCTGACCAGTGCATAGGTTCTGTTACTTGATGTAGTCAGGTGATAACACATGTACACTCATGCAGCCTATTTCAGCAAGTGTCAAACGTTCATGCTAAGTGCTACATAAATTATCACCTAATTAAGCACTGTTATGGTTTGGATTGGGAGGAAAGCGCAAACTTGATTCTCCTTAGAGAGCTATATGCAGAAATATGATGTAGAATTCATTTTACGAATAAAGGTCAAAGATCAATTTTTTTCCAGATTTTTTGGAAGGAGGAACTGGAAGGGAACCTTGACTTCCTTAATTAAATCCTTTTCTGCTCATGAAAATTCTAAGAGGTTAATTTGGTTTTATGTGTACTTCCCCATTATATTGTAGAGACGTCAGGAGCACTGTTCTGTTATTGGCACAGTTTATACCCTGTTGGCTTTCTAAACTTCTTATTGCTACTCTTACACCAATAGTTACTGAATCATAATTTATAAATGTCAAAAAAATATTCACCTGGACGTATGAGCTTAGAATTAAAAGATAAGGCTGTTATGAAACGGTCTTATCTGAAGATACTAAACATGTAATTTAAATGTGTCTATCATTATATTTAGGAAAAGATAACTAAATATATAATTTGCATGTTAGATGTGAAGATACATGTACTGCTCCTGGTCCAGCCATTATATAATCCTGGCTGGCTATGAAATTTAAATTACAGATTCTGCTATCAACCCCTCCTGATGTTTTAGATTTCAATGTCCTTTAGGACAGGAGCAGTGTGTATTTACATTTAGCTACCAAAATGTGGATGCAGGTATGAGAGACATTTTTGGCCACTGCTAGATTATAAATGAAGTAAAATAATGATCATTGTCCCTGGAAGAGGGGAAAACAGTGAAAGAAGTAAGTATGGAAGTAAAGGGAGAAATCAGATTTACTGAGAAGTATTTTGGGATCAAACTGTATTTTCAGGCAATAAAGAGATTCTTCTAAAGCACTCTGTGGTACTGACACCAAAATCATCAAGGAGGCTAACATTAGCAGTGTGACAGTTATAACATAGATTCAGAAAATTGTATGCTAGTTTATTTTTTCCTCCAACTAGACAGCTAACAGCTGAAGGCAGCTAAGCACCTAGGGACATCTGTGTTGAAACAACACATGAGAGTGGAAAGAAACACAGAGCGGACTGGGAGGAAAAAATAGTCAAACACAAAGAGGCAAAGTAGCCAAACAGGCAGTTTCTTATCCCAAAATGCCTCTGACATTTCTCCTTCTCTGCACTTCAGGAAGGTAGAGAGGGGGGAAATGACAGCAGTGAAATATTTTTTTGTGTCAAGCAGTTTTCCACTTCACAAATACCACTGCTACCACAGCTGGCATGACAGGTAGTCTACAAAGATGTCCAGGGCTGCACCATTGCAGAGACCAAATTATTTCCTCTTCTCCTCCCCAGGTGAAGTCTGAAGCATGTTGGCATTCCTGTGTTGGAAAATTTGCATTGGCATTACCATTACCGAGAAGTAATTTCCTTGCTGTGGTGTGTCTGACCTAGTTATGCATTCAAACTCTTGACTGAATGAGAGAGGAGATTGCAAAGTTCTTGAAGATCTTCAGGGGTACTGAACCACCTCAGCACTGGTATAAGTAGTAATATTTTCACTACCTTCTATGAAGTCTTGTTCTTTGTGTCTGCATGTTCTGAATGATCTGCTTTTATATATGATATTTTTTGCTGAAAATTTACTGAGGGTAAAATTCAGAAATATATATCTTTGTATACAAGGCAATGTGGCTAAATAGCAGTTCCTGATCTGGAGATGCTGCTCAAAAACTAAAGCCAGACCAAATGGTTCTTGGACTGTTTTATACCAGCCTTTGTTTTTAATATACGGATGTCAGAGAAAAGCATCATATTTAATTTTTATTTTACCTCTGAACTCTATATTTTTTTCTCTATTATAGTGCTCAAAAAAATTTTTGCTGTATTGTAGTTGTACCTCAATGTTGCAAAAATGTGTATTCTGTTAATTTACATTTAGTACCACAGAAATCAATAGTTGAGGTGGCACCTATTATAAAAGAGAATAATGTCACATTAGTAGGAAGATCCCAGTGTTTCTTTAATGTTGTCATGCCAGCAGTATTTCCTACAGTAATCCCAGCCACTATCAGACAGGGAATACCTTCTTACAACATCCAGGTAACTCTGACAGAGTGTTCAGTCATTCAACAACTTTGTCCTGTTATTTTATAACTATGCTACTCTGCTGTTGGTTCAATGGATGTTTAAAACCTGCAGGTAGAAGAAAAGCTGCTTTAAATTGTTATTAGATAGGTGATGAGCTCTGTCCCATAAATGAGCAATATCACTGGTGATTCTGCAGCATCTGTTTCTCCCCTTCTATACCACAAGGAACTTAGGATAAAATTCACACAATGAAATTTAGGCTTAATTTACTTCAATGAATGAACAGCAGGTCTGTAGAGCATGGTCTGCTCCTAGCCCTGCCATTTATTACCACTGTGTCTGTGAGCCAGACTTACTGCTTGTTGTCCTACTTTTCTCAACAAGAAATTAATCTGATGCTTGAATCTTTACAGATTTTAAATGACTGTTGGTCAGGGAACAAAAAAAAAAGAACAAGAGTGTTCTCTGGGTTTCTATTTTTTTGTATGCACAAGCCAGGCAATTGCATCAGTTGTTAGTTTTGTTAAAAGGCAGACTAGATGATGCAACAAATATGATGACCTGAAAGAAACTCCATAGTCTGCTCTTTTGAGGTCTTAAGCAAGGAGGAACACATGCACCACTGGCCTGAATTTGGTTTACTGATCTTTCATTTCCTAATCTGAATGCTTGGGATCAGTCAATGTGCTAGAAATCCTACTGGACTCACAGCCAGTGTGTCTGCAATGCTTCTTTCAGCAAACACAAACCAAGCTTAAGGGCCTGGAAAACAGTACAGCAATTTACTGGCCCAAAAGCAAAAATAAACCGTGCACAGTATGTCACATCAGCTCTTAACTGTCTCCAGGAAGTGAAATGTTTGACAGGGAAATATATTTGCTTGTGGCCTCCTTTGATTCATGTTTCAAGGAAAGAATTGAAGTCATACCCCCAGTGGAGCACTTACATCAATCAAGGGGAGGATACTGCAGTCTCCAAGATGTCATCTTCCTGCACCCTCCTCTCTGCTTCCCTGGGAAGGCATAGTGCCATTTAAGCGAAGGAGATTTTAGAAAAGGAGTACAATGTGGGTTTTTTCTGTGTAGGACAAATTGGATAGGATGACTTAGGTGTAGGAATCTTTCCATATTGGGATGATTTAATTGTGGTGGATTTCTTTGCACCTAACTTTCCACTCCCTGTCTCAATCTAGTAGGAAAGCATGCAGAAATATTAGTAGAGGCTTCCACAGTGTTTGCATAAATTTGGAACAACTCAATGAGGAAGCTGTGAAATTAGCAGTCATGCAAATAATGTATGCCAGAAGAGACCAGGTCTAGAGAGCAGAAGGTGGTTTATAAAATACTGTTGATAGAACACACAATCCAGTTTCTAATTTCTGATTGAGTTCCTGATCAATCTTCTCCAGCACACTGCAGATCCTGTTAAGGAAATCCTTTTGACTAAACTTAGTGTTAGCTTCCTTGAGATAGACTATGCTTAAAAGTAAAGATAAAATTTTTAGAGATAAACGGAAGAAATTTATGATGTTTTAGTGTTCTTTTCTTTGTCTCACCGTCAAATTCCACTATTTTTAACTTTGTTCTTTTTGACATGGGAAGTATCAGAGCCCTGTAAGAAACTTACCACAGCATCTCTCCACACTGCTGTCATTGATGGGGAGGTAACTCCAGAGCTTCATTAAAGATGTATTTGTGTTTTTGTGCTCTAAATATTTCTTAAGCTATTTTAAGTAGGCAAGCAGATATGCTAACATACTAAAAATAAATATTTAAAAATACTTGACCTCAAAATACTGATCCATGAGAAGTAGAGGGTAAAAAGGACCTTTAAAAGGATCTTTTCCTTGCATCCTACCCAGAGCAGAGCCTCAGATTTGTAGACTTGTGGTTGAGGCAGATGTAGACTGAGCTGCCACCTGACATGGCATCACAAGAAGGCCCAGATATTTTTCAGGTTTCTAGTGCTCTTGGCATGGGTGTTGAAGCTCTCAGAATAGCATGAGGATTTCCAATCTGTTCTTACTGAGATAGTACAGTTCACAGAGGCTGCCTTATGAGTCACAACCCATGCATAGGAGAGGCTGTTGTGAACATTGCCCCTTACACAGTTGTGGCTATGGCCGGAATTATATTTTTGTGCAATATTAGCAAAATTGCTAATAACGGCCAAAAAATATTTCAATTTTACTCCCACAGAATCATACTCCTCTTTTGAAAGGCTTGAATCCTACTATCAGCTTGTTCTCTTGATTTTATTTACTCTCTTTCAGCTCTTTTCCTTTTGTTTTGTTTTGTCATGGGCTTGGTTGTCTTTTTTCTCATTTTTGCCTGCACAGTAAGGATGGAGCCAGCCCTCTGTGGCTCACCAGTTCTCCATGGAGCAACAGGAACCAGACCACAGCTTGGGCACCCCAGTAGACTCCTCTGAAAGGAGCACCAGAAGAGTATTAAAGAAGGGTGTGTTCTCACAGTTGCCCAGCACTATCAACACTAACCAGCAGGATGATCTGGATTTCTGCAGCCCTGTGCCAGATGGCTCCTGACTCCAGTCTTCATTGCAGGTCTGTGCTCTGTGGTTATGGCAAGGCTTCGTTCTGAAATAGCTGCTTGGTTTTTCAAATTCAGGCATGGCCCTCTTATTTGGATATTTCAAGCTGCAGGTTTCAGTTGAATCCATAAGCAGCAGCTGGGTTTAATAGATGAGGACAGATTTTCCCAGGTATTTAAAAGCTGGGTAGAGTGATAGTGTTTACAGGCAGCTTGCTCAATGCTGAGTGAAATCCAGAGAGATCCATTGCTTCAGGGCTTACACATTGCAATGCACATACAGTCAGAAGTTACTTTGAATGTTTATACCCCACATAAACCAAAATGTTTTGCCTAATGTCATGAAAAATACAGAGGATTCTACAATAACAGTGAACAATGTGGGTTTTAATTTAAAAATCAGTATTGCAGAGTACTCAGTGTCTTAATGAAAGCTTATGGTCTTAAAATCAAAGCCAAAATCTGTTTTTAAAATTTGTGCTTTAGAGCTTTCCTGTTTTGAAGATAAACAGTGTTTCATTAAAAGACAAATATATCCAAGAAAACAAATTATGTAAATACATGAGTCTGTTTTTTCTTATGCTGAGGGTTATATCCAGTCTTGAAACACTTCAGAACAGAGAGAAGAATTGCTATATAAAAACAATGGTATAATACAGCAAGGCAGTAGACCAACATAAAAACAGGCAGTGTTTGGGTGTTTTTCTGAGCAAATGCATCACTGATTCATATGGAATACACTCCTTGTTGCCAGGACATAATCAGCTTAATTTCAGTGGTTTTCTAGAGTTGCAAAATGTTGTACTAAATGTTCATTTTAGCTGAAGTGGGGCAGCTCATTTTTCTGTAAATTCACCTTTTCCTTTGTCAGTGATCTCGATGTACTGGAGAGACCTGTCAATGTTATGAAGCAGCAAAGCCCAAGAGCAGTAGAACCAAGGCCTTGAATACTGGAAGTGATGAAGGAAACCAATTCAAAGATCCTCTTCTAAAGATAAGGGCTCCCTTCCCTACTGTTGGAGGGAGCAAGTGATCTGTAGTGATTCCTCCTTGCTACACAAACCATTTTCAATGCATGTCTCTCTCTACTAACCCAGCCACTGTTTTCTGGATGTTTTGTGGCACCACAAAGCAGCTGTTCTTTTACTCCTCTGACTAAGACATTTATATTCAACCCTGACATTTTAATCTAATAAAAAAAAAAATCTTTCTACCTCCTTGCAGTATAAACAGAGAACCTCTATATAATGGGCATCTGTGGAATATGGAATTAATCCCACTAGTGCGGAAAAACCTTCATAAGTCTCTTGCGGCTTCATCACTCTTTGAGTTATGAGGTCTTCCTCTCACTTGTGGGATAAAGTCCAAATCCCACAGAAGCTTATTATGTGTCCACTATTTATTAAAACTTCATCATTTAAAACAAAACACTTAAGAAAGACACTGGGAAACATTTAAAATCAAAGAAGTTTCAGTCTGAGGAATATTTGTTATATTTGAAGGTTTTTCAAAGTAGAAAAGAAAAAGTTCATTTTAGTCCTGATAACCACTGAACTTGCTGCTTCTGATTATTTTTCCTTTTTTTTTCTTTTTCTCCATGGAGAGATTCTGAATGTTTTTCCTTCCTTTCCTACATGATTTTATAAATCTTTCAGTATCCCTCTGAAGACTTTACTTACTTCTCTCTGCTTTGCAGCCCAGTGACTAGAGCCATTAAGTGACTAGAGCCCTTGTTCCCTGGCTCACGGCAGTAAATGTGTGTACTTGCTGTACCTTGATTTGCAAAAAGGCCTTTAAGTGACACTCCCTTTTTTGCAGAAGTGTAAATTCACACAAATATACTAGCTAAAGCTTAAACCTAGTAGTTTAGCAGTACCAGCATTTTCTACCAAGGCTGTTCTGGAGCTAAGAAGATTTGGCAGGGGGCAAGGAAATCTGATTTAAAACTCTGTCATGTACTCTGTCTGGACAAAAACTTCTTCCCTTTCCCTGGTTTCCACTGACAGATTTTCTTCACCTCTATTTCTTTATGGTGTTTCTGTACCTGAAATGAAGTAGAAGCTGAAGTCCACCAAATCACTTGATGTAATGCAAATTAACACATCCACTGTGTTAGCTATGCTGCCTGGGAATTAATTTAATTGCTTCTTTGTAGTGATCAATTTATTATGTAGGTTTAAACAAGAGTCTTTAGTCCCTATTTTACAAAATAAGCATGAGAACTGATTAAAAAAATCTTTTAATTGCCTTGATGTTAACTCACACAAGTGCTGTTGTTACTGATATATTAAAAATAGTTTATTATTCCTGGGTTTGAAGCATTTTTCCCTATTTCTACCTATTATAAATTAATAACTGTTATCACCTGTACAATTCTCCCTTTCCCTCACACAGCAGTAAGTAACTAATTCCCAGAAGAGTTGGGAAAAACAAGAAACCCTATTTTACCGCTGAGGAACCTATGAGAGATTCCCACAGAATGACCATCCCAGTGTCACCCTGTACCTCAGCATCAGAGCTGGGGTGAGAAGCCAGGAGTTACTGACTGCTAGCCCTGAGCTGATGGCACAGCTCCTAAGGTAAAGCTCCAATGCTGTGCATGGAAATAGGCAGACTTTTCATCATCTTTCAGAGAAGTAATGTTTAGATGAGAATACTGAAAAATTTGTATGATATGTGTGGAGCAGATCTGGCACTGGTGCCTTTCAGAATCTTTTCAGACAGCTGAAGCTGCAGGGGCTGTGCTCCCTTTCAGTTGTGCTGAGGGCAGATGAAAAGCACAGCATGACTAAAAGGTGTGTGCCTGCAAGACTGATGGTGTTGGAACTGTTTACCCTCTAAGAAGACATGCTTGGGTAAGAGAGCAGACTGCCTCTGAGGAGTGGGGAGCAGAAGAGGATTGCTTAACCCATTGGAAGGCTTGTGGGCATGATGTATCATTCTATACCTCTGGAAAAACATCAGGTCAATTTAAATAAATTCCAGGGGAGCAGCCAAATCTTTTGTGCATACTTGAACTCTGAATCTCTTCACTTGTTCATATGTTCTTCTAGTTAATCATTTTTCTTTCTTTAGCCTTAATAGAGAAAACAGGATCTGAATTTAAGGCAGACAGGGGAATAAAGAGCAAACAGCCATATCTGCTACCTATTTCTACAAATGCTAAGGGCTACTTCTAGTCCTCACCAAGAAGTCAGAATGGGCCTGCTTTTATGAGAATCTGTGAGATTTATGGCAAAAAGTATACAGCCAGTCAGAGAGCTTGAGAGATTTTTCTGCTCAGGCTTTGCTGATGAGTGGGACTGAATGAGCAGAAAATGACCCTTTTATTCTGCTGTAACATGGATTTATATTCATAGGGGTAGCTCCTCAGTTGGGGTAAATCGTCTTAACTCTTTCAAAGGACTTGAATTTGGCTGTTTGAGGTCTGGTCCTGGCAAAAGGTGAGCACATGTTTTCAAGCTCCATGACTTCATCTGTCAAACCCACTTTCACCCTGTGGCATCTTCAGTCTTAAGATTTTTGCATTGCTTATCAGTGATATTAAAATAAATACCTATCTGTTGCAAAGAATACTGTTGTACCCTAAGTGTAATAATATTTTGGATGTAATTATTTTTAGGTGTGAAAAATTTTGGAATGTGATGGAAAGCAACTGAGATAAAATTATTTGTTTTTATTTTGAATTGTTTTGTCACCTTCAGCAGTCATATTTTTTCTTTTTCATTGTGTGAACAATTTGTTAGCTATACATTGCTTAAAAATAAACAAAACTAGGGCAATTCTGATGACAGAATTCAATTTTTTTTCTCTGCTGCATGCACAAACATAATAGTAATAAACATAAAATGTACATAAATTCAGTTTTTAGATTAAAAGAACAGAAAAGGCAAGCAAAGCATGGGCTGCAGAAGCAACAGGAAGTGAAAAGGTGGTGAGAGTGAAACAAGAATGTAAATCACATTTTTTATGAGTGGCCACCCGGACGACAGAGTGCAGAAGCAGACCGGGTTGTTGTGAGAAAAAACAATGAAGAGTGCACATGTAATAATACAAAGTGCCTAAGTGAGGGGTAGGGCCAGGGCAGTGCTGGGGAAGGCTATCATCCAGTGGGGCTGGGAGAGGGCTCATTGCTTACTCTGCCTCCCGCTTTTTTGGTCCCCTTAACCCTCCTTTACTTTTTTTCTTAAACAAGACTGGTTTTGGTAGGGATGATCCAAAAAAGCACCCTCTTGAACAATAAACACAAATGACTGTGGTGGTCCTGTCAGCTTTGGATCTTTGTAAAATAACCAGTGATCCACAACATTTTCTGGAATTGATTTCACAGGCTTTCCTTCTACATCCTCACTGACAGCCTGGAAAAAAATTTCCCCTACCACCATCAGTGAATGCTATTCATTTTCCCATTATTGTAAATTCTTGCAGGCAATGAGTCCTAAAGAGCAATCCCTTTGAAACAAAGGTGATTTTGCTACTGAAGGCATAACAAATCAAATGCTATGCTCACAAACTCTTAAATTTTGAAAAGAACACTTGCAAATGATTAAACAGTTATGCATGGCAGACTTGAAGCTTTGATGATTTATTCAGACTTTGTAGCCTATAGTAAAATATAAATTTTTGTTAATAGTGGCATAAAACATGTTAGGGACACGGTTTAGTGCTGAATTTGGCACTGCTGGGTTAACAGACTTGATGAGCTTAGACGTCTTTTCCAACCTAAATGATTCTATGATTCTGTGATAAATGTAACATTCTCTCCTGCTCCCTTCCCCTGCCTTTTTCCTAAGTGTAGGACTTCCAAGATTTTTGGAAGCAAAAAAGCATCTGTTTTTCTGTGTGTTTGCTTTTTTTATAGACTTCATAAATCCAGCAGGCCTCTATTTGGACCACTAGGCCCTTTCAATAGAGGCATGTTTTCACTGGGATTTCCACATTCATAATTATTCCTCTCGTTTCTCTGCTGTGAGAAGACAAGCTGCTATTTCATTGCTTTGGGGAAGTTAATAATATGGTAGGCAAAACATCAGGAAAAATTATAATGAATGAACCTATACAAATTGTAGGGAAACACATGCTGCTGTTATAAAATGTTCCCATCATAAATCCCAGCAAATCACTCTCTGCACAAGTGAATAACTTTTTAACACATAAACACTCAATTAATTAAAGGTAATATACTATATACACTCAAAGTAGTGTGACACAGAAAAGAGAGATTCAAATAATGGCATTCAAGACTGTAGGCCCAGTCCTGTCTGCCACAGTCCTCCAGAGAGATTTGGGAATAATAACACTCCAAAGTAACTCACTTCTAGACCTGAAGTGAAAATGAAGTTCTCAAGCCTCAGTGCTGCTATACTGTATTATTGCATTCACTTAAGGCATAAGTAGAAAACTCTCTACTTTTTTTCTCACCTTATTTCAGACATACAGAAAATGTTTCCTCAGCTTCATGTAGGTCACCATTCCCTCCTCCTCCTCCTTGTCCTTCCTACTATTTCTTAGTTTTTTGTATTTTTCTAATTTCCCCATGATCTTGGAAGATTATTTTTTTTAACAATTGCATTATTTTCAAGGCAAGTGAATTTATTGATATTGTCTTTTCTGTCTGTGGCTGTGGTTCAACTCCACTAAGATATATCTGTTCATTTTGAGAGCCAGTTTGGTTAGAATTTGCTGCGACTATTTAAAAAATATTGTTTAAATAAATTTTACACTTGATAAGAAAAAAAAGGAAGTATGAGGGAAAACAAACAAACTTTGAAATATTTTCAGTTTTGATTACATTTGTGTCAAGATCAGATGGAGACTTACCAAGCGTAGAAAAATAACCAATTTGTACTCACTTAGAAAGGAATAAAGCAAGGTTCAGTTTCCCAGTGCAGGGGTTATTAAGTTTTCTCCAGTTTTCTGCAGCAAGAGTCACTGAGAGCAATCCACCAAAAAAAAGTTAAAAGTAGTGACTTGAATCCAAGATTTTGCATTCAAGAATAGTTATATCACATACAAGTGATATTGCTGTATGAATGGACCGGTATTTTTATGTTTTATTTTTATGTTTTCACAGAGAGAAATATAAAGATAGTCCATTTTCATACCATATTTTAAAGATAGAATGGGATCGTTTTTTAATTATTTGAAGGTTTCTGAGATCAAGGAACTTTTTCCATTCAGGTTTAAACTGTATATATTTACTGTGGCTAGTCCCTATGTGTATTATATATAGTAGAGATTATGATTTGTCATGTAACTATGGCCAAAGAAAAATTAACATTTTCTTCCTCTTCTTCTCTTTTTTGCACAGCTCAGATATGTTGATCCACTTTCATATCACTCTTGTGATTGATAACTAATAAGAATTAAAGTGTACACAAGCTGAGAAAACACAGACAAATGAAATTAAATAAAAAAGTTTAAGGTTTCCTCCCCTGAAGGTAACAGAATCATTAAACATAGAATAGTCAGGGTTGGAAAAGACCTTCAAGATCATGAAGTCGAACCATTATCGTAGCACCACCACCATGTTCACCATTAAACCACATCTCCAAAACCAGAGAGCAATAGCTGACTGCAATAACAGGGGCTGTTTTGGGTACATGCTGTGTGATCACCTCTTTGGAATTAGTGTTTCATACCTAACCTTCTGCCTCAGTGCTGAAAAACCACCAACAACGAAGTATCCCAATGTGTTTTCTCTTTCCAGCTATTGGCAGACATTTCACTTTTTATCTTTAAATTGAAGTCCTATATTTTTCTCAGTCAGTACCGCCATTTGAAATTGACCCTGATATTTTATGGGAGCTTTCTGTCTTTTCTGCTTCTTTCCCAGTAAGTATCAGTAAATATGACAGGATTCCCTAAATAAGCAGAGTTGAATTTCAGAATGGCAACACACACTAGATTTGGAAAAAAATTGATGATGCCACTGAGGTTGAAAAACTGGTTGACAGTATGGAAAATGAGATACAGCATTAAAAACATCTGTCCTTTCCTATCCCAGTATCTCTGATGATAACCCTGCAAAAGGCCATCCATGAAAACTTCTGTCTCACACATTGCACATTAATATCTCCTACCATCATGGAAGAGTCCTATGGGGTAGAAGTCCCCTCAGGTATTTTGGAAATTGCAGAGGAATCCTTGGTCATCCTAGGAGAGGGGTGTGGTTATTACACAACCTAACAATAATTAATGGCCTTTTTAAGCCCTTGCTCAGTATTCCCAATTTAATCTAAGTATATCCAGTTTACTTTGTCAGTCCTCTGAACTTATAGAGGATATTTATAGGGCTTCCTAAAGTGTGTAATGGAAAAACCACTGTACTGAGCACACACCTGTTGGACTCAGCAAGCCTGGTAATAGATTATGAAATTGCATACAAAATTGCTGGAAGTTTCAGAGCTTAAAAATGAACCTTCATGCTTGGCCACAGATATTTTAAATGATTTGTAAGTATTTAGGCCATTTAAAAGCTTGTTGGTTGCTATAAAACTTTATCCTGTTAAACATTTTCCTTCATTTATGAAGTCTGTTTCTAGAATGTATTCCATTACCCTGCCATTATTCATCATGTTTCATAGTTACTCTCTCAAGAGCATCTATTTTTAGCCATGGAAGTTGTCTTATATAGTCATATTATCCAATGACAGCTCTCTCAAGCCAAATTTAACACTTCCAAACAATCCTTTCAATGGAAGTTATACTGATGCTGACAGTAACCACTAGCAAATCCACAGGGGAAGAAGTGAAAATGAATTGTTCCAGTCCTAGATCGTGTCAACTAGTGATTACCCAAGGAATGGATCCTCTGAGAGATTGTCTGAGTCCTTTATCTCATTTTTAATCTTTGGCCTTCACACTACTCTGTATTCAAAACTTCCACTGTTTAGTTCTTTGCTCTGTGAAACTTGATACCTAAAGTGTTGCTGGTGGTGCTCTACTTTGTGTGTTGCTATACATGTCATAATGTTCATCTATTTTGTTCTTATCTTACAAAAAAAGGCTGAACATTTGAGGATAAAATTGTTGTAAAATTCAGGCACAAACCAAGTCTGGGAAATGTATGTTGTAATAAGCAGCTTATAGAGCTACACAGACAAATTATAAAACTGAGAGAATCAAAATGGAAATCTCTCCATAATCTTTAACACTGATTAACGATATCATATATTTGGAGTAATAGATGACAAAAACAGAATAAAAGGAAGATTAAAAGTGGACTATATATTTTACTGAAAGTCAAAAGAAACTTGAAATCATAGACTACATTTTTGTAAGTGTTCCTCATTAATAATATATCATTAAATATAAGGAACAGTATTTTTTATATATTACATGATTTTTTTCCAGGAATCTCATCCAAACTACTAAAATTTTTGAGTTGTTTATAACCCGCACTGGTAGAATTGGCTTTATCTTATTCATTTCTGCCATTGAAAAGGTAGAAACCAGCTACCTCTTGAATATTCTTACAAAGCTATTCAAGATGGAAAGAAAATGCTGTGTTGAAAGCCAGTAAAACATAATTCCCTTAAATGAAATAACTGGGAGAATTTTAGGTGGGTAGTGTGTGATTACACATTTGCAATTTATTAAGTTTTCTGTCTGTCAGGCCAGAACACACATCCCATCCAAGCTGCCTTGTTCAAGGCTGAGTTGGAGCATCTCTCTGTGCTGTGCAGTGAGTGCCTGTGTGCTCCTGGCTTTGGGTAGCTGCAGAAGAGAGAGCCACTCCCTTCAAAAGTGAGGGGTTATATGTAATATGCGCACACACAAAATGTGACATTGCTACAGAACAACACAAGGGAAAAAAAGGAAAACGAGCCACTCAAACAGGATACATGCATTTGTTAAACTGAGAACCAGCCCTCTGCTCCTCCACTTGGAAAAATTCCTGGTGAGGAGATGACTTGCTATGGATTTGTGAGGTAAAAGCTCCAACGGAAAATAAAACCTGGCTTCTGCTGCCTGGGTTGAGGCTCATTCCACTTATCCACTGGCATGACCTCACTGGGAGTGGAGTTAAAAGCATTCCTTGGTTGATGCAATGTGCCACTGCTGCTTATTTGCCACCTTCCCTCCTGTCCTCAGAGATTACCTGCTCCTCCACCCACCACCAGGCAATAACTCCTTCAGGGATGACGCATCTAGGCAGTCATTGATGCCAATGATCAGGCATTGGAAACTCAGCCTTCCTGGGCAGGATCTTAGCAGGGTCCTTCCTGCCACAAAATATCAGACTGCACTGGAGGCTGACAGTGTCCAGAGCTAGAACAAAATGTTTTAGCATTAAAATCTTACATCAGAACATATAAAAATACCTTTCAAAATCCCTGTTCTGGGCACTGTAACAGATTCATCTGCCCCAGATGAGTGGACAGTGAAGTATTTCCTCTTTCTGCACTCCAGGTCTCCATGGTGAGCTCAGATACCAGACTGATGTACAACATCTCAAAGTCTTTTACACTGTCCTCTTGTCATTGTTCAATGAATGTTCAGAGTGCAAAGTAACAACTAAGATGTTACATTTGAATGCATGATGACAAAATAATTATTATGAAGAAGGAAGTGTGAATTATTTACCAACAAAAATAGTGTAGTAACAAGAATGAAACACATCAGAGCCTAACAGTTCTGTTGGAAGCAGGTTTTATCCTTGTTGTTAATAAGTTTTATAATGATTTGAACTGCTTTCTTTACACAGTCTTCCAGATGCTCCCAAAGGAAACTTTTTCCTTGTTTAGTGCCTCCAAGTTTCTTGAAATGCTTGGATGAATGATCCTCTGTAAGAGCCAAAGATTATTTTATCCATCGAACTTCAGAACATTAAAAATATCCCATCTGGTTAAGTAGTGACTTGATTTTGGGTCATTTTGAAGTGAGTTTTATGTAGTTTGCTGGGAAGGGTATGATGTTCACTGTGCTGCAGAATATTACTGAAATATAGAAATTGATACATTATTATGTCACAGAAAAGGTGCATGTACATAAGCAAATGCCAGTTCCACATTTATTATGAAATGAAACAGAGCCAAGGAACTTCCTGGATACTGGAACTCAGACATTTATATTGTTAAATTGGCCCTGGTTAACATGCACTTTTCTCAGGCAGTTCCCATGTTCAACCTGGAATTTAACTAAGGTCCAGGATTAGCAGGGAGTTTGCATTTGGTCATTTCTTTTTCAAAGCCCAGAAAGTTTAGTGGTATGGACTCAGAGCAGCTAGATGCATGTTTAATATACTAGTGAAGACCTCATATGTATAAAACATGCATATTTCTTTAATGATCTTAAAAGATCAGGCATTGGAAGCAAATATTAGAGTTTTCACATTTTTTGGTGAAACAGCCAGCAACTGCTTTCAGGTCATTGCAGTTATCTGGGCTGTGGTTGAGAAGGATAAGATGATTGCCCTTCAGCAATTGTTTAATGAGCATTGATTGCATTTGTGTCTGTGTTTGATAAAAGGACCATCCTGAGTACTGAGGTGAACAGGTTGTACTGATGGTTGGACATAAAGTAAGTAAATTAGTGAACATATATTAGTCAATATAAAAGATACTGGTAAGTACTAATGTTTGTTTTATGAAAGCATGCCAAGGTGGACTCTATTTTTTCCTTCAGGCTGTAAATTTTGGAGAGAAAACGCTGATTGTTGAGAAAAGATGTTCTTTGTTGTCAATGAATTTCACTTGTTCCTGTTAAAGCCAAGACAACAGAAGTAGAAGAAGCGTCACTGTAGATAATAAAATCTGTAAAGCAGATGAACATGAGTAGCTGCTTTGCAGTCTGTGATTTCATAACTGAATTCAAGTACAAGAAGACAACTAGTAATCCAGGCTATGTCCCTATGCAATCACATTTCCAGTCTCATGTGTATGTCTGTCCAATACTTACAGAGATCATGGAGCCCCCACTTCCACTGAGGATTAGATGATCTCATATCAAAGCTTTATCTTTTGTAGATAGGAGAGTAGGAAGTGCTAAGATCACAGGAAATGACCATCATAGACTAGTTTACACATAAGTGGAAAGTGGTAGAAATTGATCTAGGAAAGATCCTTTTCAAAATCTAAATTTCTTCTTAACATAACCTTAGTTCTGATTTTCTCATCTGAAATTATATCACTCATGTATGCACATATTAATAATATTTTTTGAAGCTACCTTAGCCACAATTCTAGCTAAGTTAAACTTTTCGTGTTTAGCTAATAAAAATGTACATAGAATCAGCTTAGAGTGAAAGCACTGGAAAAAGTAGATTCTGTTAAGTCTTTGGTTGTGTTAAATTTTTAGTTTTTTATATTTCAGAAACAGACATGGAACGAAGTTCAGTGAAGGTTCTGCAGATAGTTAGAGACAACTAAATCATTGTTCCTGCCAATCAAAAAGTTAGATTATTTTTTCAAAACACTGTAAACTTGTGAAGCAGAAAACAGTGTGGTATGGTGTGTGTGAAGACTTAAACTAGAATAAATTATTTTTCTCTGTTGATCATATTCAAATACAAATATTTTTTCAAGAAAATAAATACTTTGAGAAAAAAAAGGTGACCCCATTTTCTACTAATAAAACAAGGTTTCATCATGAGGCAAAGCTTTTAGTCATACTTTACATGTCATCTAATATTGTGGATTGGTGGTTATAATAATAATTAAATCCATTATTGATTCATATCTAATCTCTATGAAATCTAGCAATAGTGACAGTCAGGATCCTTTTGAAAAAAGAAAAACAAACAACAAGACCCATGTAGTACATGGGGTGAAATTCTGGTCTCGTGGAAGTAAATAATAAAACTCCCGTTGACTCCAAAGGGGTCAGGATCTCTTCCCCTTTCCCTCCACCCCCAGTGTGTAACCACAGCTGTGCTTTTGCTAAGCCACATGCAAGAACAACTTATGAATCACATCTGGTGACCCTGTTTGGCATCTCAGCAGAGAAAACATCAGGAATATTAACCCCTTTGTTGCATAAATTAAAACAAAAAGACTTTTGGCCTCCTTGGATAATGCAAAAATGAAGAGGAAGAGAAATAAAATAAAAACAGAATAAAAATATTTTAAGAGAATGGAAAATCAGGGCCACAGTAATAGAAAAAAGCTGCTGAGGCATTGTACTTACAAAATTTAAGAATAAACACATTTTTCTTTCTCTCTTAAGTTTAGCTGCCAATGTAACTGGATAAATTTCTTTGGTTTGTTTCCACTTGTTCTCACTGACGCAAGCTGGCAATAGCCTTTGTAGAATTTCAGGCTCTTTGGAGTCAGTGTCTTGATCTTCTGTCAAAACCTCTTCGTTTTCCAAGAACCTCTTAATTTTCCATTTCCTCCTTGGCAAAACTTAAAACCATATCCAAAAGCTGTATTAGCATTTTTTCACCTGAGACATTGGAATTTCCACCATCACTGGACTTCTTTCCCTTTTCTGTTTTTGGAAGATATCTTGTTAAAATCTGATGTTAATATCCAAGTCTCTGCTCTTTTTTCTTTTTTTTTCCTCTCCCCCTTTTTGGGAGGTGTGTGTATATTTTACTCTGGGAAGGAATTTCACAGTCTGAAATTTGAATCATAGCTATCTATATCCTGGGCTGGATGAGCCTTTTATATATAAACGTTCCCCAAATAAAACATTTGTTATCAGAACCTAGACGGCAGGGCTGTACTTTCTCAATGACTAGGTATCAAACAGTACCCAAAAAGAAACAAATTCCTGCATTTTAATCTCACTATAAGGTTTTGTGCTAGTAATTTTACATATATGACTTGTCATATGTTGAGAATTTTAGAGCAAGTAGAAAGGTGTACCACACAGAACATTGCAGACCACTAGAGATAAGAATTTAAATCAGCCACATTCTCCTGACATCATTAAGGACATTTCTATCACATTGCCCTGATTTCTTCTACTTAAGTAGATTGTGCTAGGCTGTAGAATATGTTAATTGTGTCTGAGGGGTGAAAGGCCCTGACTTAACACATCTGCTGGGCCTTGTGAAGTTGCAGAGCTGAATCTGATGAGACAGATATTGTGTACCAGAAGAAGCAGAGTCCTCTAAACTATGAATGGTGCTCTACCAGCACACTGAACATGTCTGGTTGAAGTCTAGCTCCCCTAAGTGTTTGACCTTTCAGCTATCTCTTTTGAAAAGGGTATCTTTGCTGTTTTTTGTGAGCATCTGCCTGCTTCCTAGTGGGATCATGGGCACAATCTCACTGGATATGCCAGTGTCTAAGTCCCCTGAAATCAGATGCATCAGAGCATCTGAAATCAGATGCTTCAAAACTAGTCAGTACAGAAATAATTCTAAACAATTTAATCTCTTTAACTCCAGGAAACAATTAAAACGTAATTGCAGTTATGTTAAAATGAACAGTAGGTTTTTTTTCCTCACTCTACACAACAATCTGAGATAATAGAAAAAAGTAGACATATTTTCAGTATATAGAATATGAAGTTAAAAAGACTATATATAAAGGTTAATATAAGGTGTCTGTATTTTGAACATCTGTGAATGAAATTTCTTTTTATATTAATATAGCATGGCAAGTTCTTACAGAGTATGACAACATCTGTCAACTGTAGGGAAAGTGATATAACAATGGAGAAATAGCACTATATCATAATAATGCAAAGAATTCAGTGAATACAGAAGTCAGCACAGGAAGAATTAATAGAATAGATGCAGCAAAATATTTCTGTTTATTAGAATACCATTGCAGTTTTTAAGCTATTAACAGTCCAATAATGAAAATAATATTGAACAATGCTGCTTGAGAAATTCACAGTAATATTACACTTTTTTCCAACATTTTCATACCTTTTGTCCTGCAGAGAATTCTGATATTGGAATTCAATTCAGTATGAAAGCATATGTCACAGTTTTAATGACCTATGACAGAATTTCCTACTTTTCAAAAACATATTATTAATGTTGAGGTGTGAAGTGTCAGCAGGCACAAGTAGGGCAACCAAGACTGAGAAATGGTTGTAATGGGGCATTTCAATTATCTGCATAGAAATTTATCCTTTCCAGTGGACGATTTAGAGAGAGAACTCCTTGACCTCTCAGACTATAATTTTTATAGCAGTTGGTTCTACAGCACACATGAGGGAATGTTACTCGGTCCTATGTAATACACAAGTGCTGGTTCATAAAGTAACTATTGCTGAGCCACTAATTAATGTTGACCACAGCATAATTAAGTTCAACATTCTCAAGGGAGTGATTGAATCAAATGTGGGACTGTGACACCAAACTTTTGATAATGAATTTTTTTTCAAGGGGAAAGTTAGTTAAAAAAAACCCTAAAGTCAAAAGTGAGGAAATTAAAATCCTTACACTCAGCATGGAGGCTTCTTAGGCATCCCAGGAGTCACAGAGGAATGAATGCATCTTAACAAAATATAGAAAGCCATTTAAAAACTAGTACAGTTAGATTGCAACGTTCAAGATGTTATTCAAGACAATATGGTAGCTTTCAGAAAACTGAAAAAGAGTCCAGTTCAAGGAAAGGACCAGATATTAAGGAATTTGGGAATTCTGGAGGGAAAAGGTAAGGTATAAGATGATGAGTCATAAATACCACGGAAAATACTAACAGTATATATGTGTGTGTCTAAGTCGGGAACTGTCAGAAAATTGGATGGATCATTTTCTCATCCTTGAGAAGTTATGGATAATATGGATATTAGAGAAAGATTGTAAACAATGTTTGTGTTAGGAGTTGTCAATGAGGCTGGGAGATCTGAAAGAAAATAATCGAAGGAATTAACTGTCAATAAACTGATAAACTGGAAAGCGTCAGTACACAAGGCCTTCTAAGAACTCATAGAAAAAACAGGTAGTGGAACTGTTAGTAGGAAAGTACAATTTCATATGATCTGTGATTCTAAGCTGAAATGTGGAACGGCAATAAATGTTTAAAAAGCACTTGAGTCA
Organism: Illadopsis cleaveri; assembly: GCA_013399915.1. Lineage (NCBI taxonomy): Eukaryota > Metazoa > Chordata > Aves > Passeriformes > Timaliidae > Illadopsis > Illadopsis cleaveri. Next base: position 2,290,668 of record VXBB01004271.1, read on the forward strand.
CTTAGAGAATTGCAGGTGGCTTTAAGTGGAAGAATTAATTAGAATAATCAGTAGGAAAAAATATAAAGTTGCTTTCCTAATTTTTTTTGCTTTACTTTAAGCAGAAACAAACCCCTTATAGGAGGCTGCTGGAAAAATGAGGAAGCCCTGGCTAAAGGCCAACATGGCATGAACACAGAGAAGAAATGGAGCAAAAAGTGGCAAAAGAGGCAGGAGCTGCTGCCTGGCTCTGGATGAAGTGCAGGTCCAGCAGCAGTGGGCTGAAGATTTGCCCTTTCTCCTCACCCCAAAGAGGCTGGTGAGTGATTTAGTATGTACTTGAAGGCATCAGGATCTTACCAACAGGCTCTGGTTTTGGCTCCAAATGCAGACATCACACTGGTCACATTCTACCTCCTGGTAGCGCTCACCATTTAAAAAGAACTATGTCTGTCTGACAGAGATAACTGTAATTGTGCCTGATGGTCCTTATGCATAAGATGACCCAAAATCTGAATGCCATCATGGTGAAGCCTCAGTTAAATTATGTAAATACTGTTCCTATTTCCTAATAAATATCATCTTTTTCTTCTGTCAAACTTCTGCACTGCAGTAGCCTGACCTCTTTCAACAGAGTTAATACTGAAACCTAAATTAAAGGCTTGGATGTGATGCACACCCAGGCCTTGTTAAACAAGTCTGATGGAGGAAACAACATTAATTGAAGTGCCTTCTGGAAGGATATAATGATATTCCAATGTGAACAAACTCCAGAGTCTGTGTTTTATAAGCTGATTTTTTTGATAGCTAGTATATAAGAGTGAGTCTTATATCATTCTGCCTTCTGAAGGATACAGATTCATGATATACTTTGAGAGAAAATCTGACTTTCCTGTGAGAGGAACATAAACTAGAGAGAAAACACATGGCCATTTTAAATAGCTTATGCATTTGTAGAATAATTTTCATGAAAAATATTATGCCCTAAAGGAAACCCAGAGCCCATGGTGTTGATGGAAAGAGCTTACTCGCACTCAGTTTCTGTAACTTGCATAATTCACTTACAGCTTTAGTTTTCATGAATAATGCTGTCATTCCAAAGTCATGTCAACAGTAATGCCTTTACACCAGTCCATAACATTGGGTGTTTTGCGTGTACATACACGCACTACATGGAGTCACTATCCAGATAATAAACCATCAGACTAGAGACTAAATTAATTTGTCTTGCACCTTGACATCCTCCCATACACTAATCCATTTCCACTGGGACTGTTTTTCACAATCTGACCCTCCCAGCAATTAAGAACAGCTGCCATATTTTTTTTAAACAAACCTGCCAGGAAAATATTTCTTGCTTTCCTCACAAACCTGGAATTCTGAGCCACCCTCCACCCCCAAATTACATTGGACCTATTCCCAGGACATGTAATGTTCAGTCCTGGGCTAATGACTGGTTTAAATTTCAATAACTCACATTTCGTTAGGACCAAAAATATATTCTGCCATGGTAGAGGTGGGATTCCCCCTTTTCCAACAGGATACGGCCTTTTTTATCTCTGCTAGACTTGCTAGTATATAAAATACCAGAGTTTAAAAGTTAAAGTTATGTAGGTGCTGGTTAATGTTTTAAAATATTTTGTATTGGGCTGCTGCCTACAGCTGCAACTACAACTGAGACCCCAGTGAAGAGCTCTTGCAGAAGCACTTGGTCACAGATGTTCCTCACCACGGGCACTCCCTGCTCAAAAGAGGGGAAGAAGAGAAGGGAGTTGGTGAAATTGAGTTAACTGTAGTCCTGAAAAAGGTTAGTACCAAGCTGCAATTCAATGCCATGACCCAGCTCCTGATCTGCTGTCCAAGCCTCATGAAAGCCTCAACTCCCCAGCTAAAAATAGTAGTTTTAACCTCATTTTCCAGTTGAAGCTAGGGCATGTGAATTTGTGATCTTTAGGCAATATGACTTTGTAGGCACTGAGAAAAGTGACTCCAAAAAAGGGCTGAAAAATCCTGCAGCATGGGTAAACCAGCTTATTTGTGTCATGATGTAAAACACCTGCTGGTGTGAAGTGGCCTGAAGACTTTATTGCTGCTCCATGGTCAACTTAACTCATGAAGTCAGACATATGTGACTCATGTGCTCATCTTATTCCCACCAGCACCCAATATTTCATTTATTTTCTCTGTTGAAAAGATACCAGTGCTGGTATGTTTTTTCATTTAATCTTCACAGTGACCTGTCACCAGTATTGAATTGGTGCCTCCTACTGAGATGTGCCTGCCATGGTGTAAATAATCTCATACCAAATGACATGTCTACACTTTGGGCACTAGGCGGTTTAGAGGACAGAGAGCAGAACATAACCCCTCACAAGAAAAGAGGAGTAAAATGGTTGTTTAATCACTACAAGTTGAGGAAAAAGTATCAAACCGCTATATTCTTTAGTACAGCATGGGTGTTTTCCTCATTAAAGCAAGGGAGAAAACAGCTTGACTGGCCTATGAGAGGATGATAGGTGTGATCTGTGATAGGTGTAAGTGGTGATGAAAGAAAGGCCTCTTGCTCTGTGGCCCTTCGCTGTTTTAGAAGGATGGATTTGAACAAATTTTTGCTGTGATCACCTCTGGCCATGGTGTCAAACTCATAATGGGAAAAACTACACCATCTTCAAAAACACAGGGAGCTGAGACCATCTCTGCAATGGTTGCAGCAAGTTCAAAATAGTGACGTAGTGACCTTCAGAACATGTTAAGGAGGAAGTCTTTGGTCCTTGCTTTTGGCATATCAGCAGCATCTCAGATTTTTTCTTGGCAAATGTAAATGAGACCAGCTTCCTAAAACTATCAGAAAATAACAAAGTATTCAGCTTTGCATGCAGATATTTCTCCTTCATACAAATAGATGTTTTCATGTAGCTGGTTTTTTGTTTCATGCTTTCATGACTTTGTTTTCAGCAAATCATTAAAAGAGTGATGACTTACTGCACCACTTTTTAAAATCTAGTCACAAACCACAATCGCTAACAGGAAATGGAATGTTTACTTGAGTTTATTATACAAGGGTCTGGATATGAGCTGTGGGATTTTTACACCTCATAGCAACGGTATTACAATTTATTTACATCTTCATGTTGGCAGCTGCACAAACTCTTATGAAATAGGACAATCACACCTTAGGGAACAGTAATTATAGGCGAAGGTATAAATAGTATAAAGAAGTGCATGCATTTGGCACTTAAGCTGAAGAGAATAGAAACTATTCTGGCAAATCTTCAAAAACATGGACTCTTGTTCATTATGAGGGCATGAACTAATTAAAAAGAACTTGTCAGAATCAGCTGCACGAATAAATTCTGGTCAATTCTGGCACAGTTGAGCTCCAAACCCACGAAGAGCAAAGTTGTTTTAGTGATGTCATAATTTGGACGTTCAGAGTATGATATCATTTTTGACAGAATTAATGCAGAATTAATACCATATGTATAAGCACTAATAGGTATTGAATTGAATGCCCAGTGATAAGTCTATGTTGGTTTCCAAAGTAACAGTCCGTTTTTTTTCTTCAGAATGCTTACATTACTATAATGTCAGAAGGCAAATTCAAAATATATTTCAACACTTTTATAAGAAAGCATTTAAGTTTTACATCTTTACCTCTATTTCAAAAGATGTTTAATAAGAGGGCATCAATTAAATTTCAGTTCAATTTTTAATAGTGACAATAGTGTCATAAGAGAATAATTTTAAAGCGATTGTAAAAATTGTCACCATTTGATAGCTGGATGGAGAATTTCTCGATGATTAGTAGCTTCATTTATAAATAATTTATACATACATACATGTGTATAATATAATACATTTTTTAATATTTATGTATATTTAGTCTTATACAAGGAATCCCAAAGTTAAAATGTAGTTGCATTTTGCAGCTTTTTAGTTCCTAGTTACTGTCAGTGACCAGGTGTTACTCTTTCTCAAGTGCTTTGGCTCCCATCTCCTTTCTTTCCCAGCTATATATTAAATTCTTTCACTGTTATCTATGGTGGTTCATAAGGTCTTCCTCTCCAGTTTTTCTTCCCTCCAGGATACAGTTATAGTTTGAGGATTTATGACTGAAACAGGTTGAGCTAAAGAGCTAGTGAACAGAGCTAGTGCAGGGATATGGAAAAGCTTGCTGATGGAGCTAAACATTAGAATTAAAAGCAAAAGCTGACCCTGGAGTGAGAGAAGCTCTCTTGGTACTGAGTATGAGTGTAGTAAGCTCAGAAAACAAAGTTAACACCAGCAATGGGAAGAGTCACATGTGAGGAAACTGCTTCCATTCTACATTTCTAGGGGAGGGATTTGAATTAAAGAAAGGGAGAAAAATATTATAGTGTATAAGTGTATGAGAAAGTCAGCTTCATGTTCAGCAGTAATAGGAAGTATAAACAAATTACTAATAATTAGAAAAAATAGAGAAGCAAAGAGGAACTCTTCTTCTTCCTTATCCTAGAAAAGAGGCAACTGAAGTACAGTGATTGCAAACAAAGACAGTCAACTGAGCATATTACCAAGGCCCTCCCAGAATTAGTGAAACAAACATTATCAAATAAAAATCTCACACCAGATTCAAAACAAATAGGGAAGGAATAATTTAAATTAATTTTCTTTGGGGTGTAATTTTATGGTAGAATTCATTACCATTGTTTAGGTGTATCAGAAAATGATAGAAATTCATTTTAATGCTAGAAGCTGGATGTGGGTCTTAATGAGTACTACATCTTGGTAATGGTCTTGCTTTGTGCCTGGAAGTTATTGTCCAGGCTCTTCTGACCAGCAGGAAATTGCAAATCAGTATGCCTTCTATTTATTCATGCACTGAACAGCACTTCAATTTGCCTGAGAGAGGGTGGGCATGGTCAGGAGCAGCCAGAAGGACAAATTTTGAGTGAAATGGCTTTTTGGTGATGGAGAAATAAGCAAGTTTCTCATATGCAATGACTTTGTTCTGTTTAGGCACAAAGATGGATATGGATTCAGGGCTGATTTACTGACAAGCAATCTCTCCCACACCATCCTGCGCTGCTAGAAGTGCAGAGTTGCCCTTCTGATCACAACCAGAATCACAGCTCAAAGAAAGTGGAACAATGCACTAAAGGTGTTTATTCGCTTGCTCAGCTGAGTTATTACTGCCAGTAGTCTGGCCCAGTGCTAATGCTCTTTATGGAAATATTTGTAGTTGTCCACGGTTTTGTAATGGATACAGTATGCTCTGGTTTTCAGAAAATTGCAAATGAAGGCAAGATAAGGAGAAGATCTGAAGTCCCTCTCCAATTTCTTACTGATGATTAAAAGGCAAACTGAAGTCAAGATTATTTTCAACTTCCTATAATATACCTCCTGATTTTCTTTGACTCCTTTCCAAGTTCTGTGGTTTTAAACAAAGAACAAGTAACTATCTGGAAAGCAAACCAGTGTTCATTGCACTTGCACCTGCCTTGGATTCCACCCTTTTGTTTTCATATTACCCCTCTGGGTTTCTGATAAATTCATAATATGTTCCAGGCTACCTTTTCATCGTCTAGCCACAAAAACACAGATCTGCATGGGAGGTTTCGCAGAATGCATTAAGTATGCAGGATTCCTTTTTTGCTTAAGTAAGAAAAGCAAACTATCATTTACAGGGAAATCAGAGCATCAAAGAGGGGAGCAGAAAGATTTAATTATACAGTAGCTGCACATTTGTTGCATCTAGTGGAAGGATTTTGCTTTAGTTCAGTCTTAAAGATTTTAGATGTAATGTGCAAGGAAAATAGGCGAGGACAGTGAGGAATAAGCATGGTTTCTTTCTATTTCAACACCACCAAAACAGACTCCTATTTCTTTAGTCCATCCTGTCTTAATTTATGCACTTTAAAATTTAATGGTACTCATAAAACCTGTAACTCCTTCCACTTCTAGTGATATGGATATCTTTGATTGAGTATATAATTCTAAGTGACCTTATTTCTCATTTCATAGGATTTCTCCCAAGAATAAAAATCAATATGATTACAATTCTCATATTTCTGTTTTCTCCACTATGATGGTTTCCACACCCAAATTTTCACTAATCTCACTTTTTTTATTCCCAGCATATTACCTAAATGAGAAAATTTTTATGTAAAAGGGTGTTTTACATCCGCTCTTAAGTCTGCAAAGTCTGGACTTGTTTTGTCTTGGGGCTAGGAATGGGATGGTCAGAGCTATATGTGGAGACATTGCAAGTATCTGCATCTGTGGGGGAAAGATAGCCTCAGTGAAAAAAAATTCTATACTTTTTTTAGGCTAGAGAATTTCCCCCATTATCATGAACAGAAAAACCCATGAAGGTCTTGAGGTAGCCAGGCCACATAATAACAGTAACATCTTGTAATGACTCACTTTATGTGTCCATTAGCCATGAATTGGTGTGTGAGAGGGAGAGAGGACTTAATCCTTTTTTGGAGACATAGCCCTACTGACTAGCATTGTAATGAAATGTAACTGTAGATTTCCCCACAGACTTGGGAACTGAAAGACAGTCCAGTCTAGGATTTTTAAACATGGTATTCAAATATGATTTCATATTCTATTTGGTATGCCTTCCCATTTGTGGTTCTGAAGTCCAGGCTAATATCCCACTTGGGCTTTACTTCAACTCTTGTGTGTTTCTTACTCTGCTTATACATTGCTTGAACTAATTCTCCCCTGAAGTTCCACTGCTATCAACTTGTGAAAAAAGTATTAAACAGGAAGGACCTGGCTGAAATGTCACAGTTTAAATGCAGCTGGCTTAATTTGCACTGAGCATTATGATGGGTAAGTGATTCCTCACCTCTGCAAACATACACCCTCCACCACACCCCCACACATTCCAAAATATGATTCCAGACTCCTGAACATGGTTATTAGACAGGGGGTTTTACATTTTCATATCAAACAGACATTAGAGCATTACAATATTCCAGATGCTCATGTACAAATGAAGTAGGTGCCGGTGACCACAAGCTTTTATACTGGTCCCTCTGAAGTCACCTGAAAATTTGCCATAAATATAATCAGTGCCATTAGAACCCTGGAAAGAAGATAAGATCAATGTAAATGCATAATAATATTATTTACTATAATTAAAATTGAGAATACTGTCCAGTGCTTCAGCAGCATAAGCAACAGGTAATTGAAGATTTCATTTTCCCAGGGAAATAAAATATTTTTCCTGGCATCATACAATTTTCTTTCACACTTTTTATGATGTCCAATGTATTTTAGGAGATTTTTTTAAGAGGCCTGTCTTTTTAAAGATATTTTTTGATGTGTTTTGTTTAATATATGTGCTTTTAATCAGTTTATTATGCCAAGAGAATGTTAAAGGCACCAGTAGGGAAAAAGGTGTAAACAGATAAATAAAGAATACAAATACTTAGAGTACATGGTTATCCACAATGTCAATCCAACCATGTTAATAAGGGTTTCTTTGAAGAGACCATGTAACCTTCTTCTGACCTTTAAAAGACAAATGCCCAAACTTAGTTGAGAATCATACGTTACTTCAAATGAGTAATTTAACATGCTGGCTAATAAACTTGAGCTGCATTTTATTTCAAGTTACATTTCAAGTTTGAGTCTGTTTAGGATTTCCAGACCTTTCGATACATAACAGCTCATTATAAATGTTATGAGAGTTCAGCTGGATATTTCCATCTTTAAGAGGAAAACAATTTCAAGACTGAGAAAAAAAAAAAAGTTCAGTACAACGCAGACTTACGAAACAGAAGGCTGACTTGGACATCAAGCATCCAGTCCCCTATATGCTAAGTAACCATAAAAGTCCCACTTCTGAATTGGTTAAACATCTTAAAAGAGAGAAATTTTTACTGCAAATGCTGTCTGTGTTTTAACACTTGTACAGATCCTCCACTGACATGTAGAGTTTGTCTTTTATTTCCCAGCTTAAATGAGCCGGTTAATAACTTCTTTTTTCTTTTTTTTTTTTTTCCTTCCATTGGATGGTATTTACTTTAAGTAGTTTCTCAGCTGCCTTGGTGTTTACATCTTTTGGACTAGAAAATACCAGTACATCATGGTGTACTGGTGTAGATGGCCTGCTTGAAGAATATTAACAGACGGGAATCCTAAGTTCCTTGCTGAGAAATGTGTTGCAAGAGAAAGAAGTGGGAAGAGAGTGTCTTTTCAGATTCAATCAGGAAATAGATACACTGGAGAAAGAGTCTTGTTAGGTCCACAGAAAAAGCTGTCCACCTGTGTTTTGTCAGATTATTGAAAAATATTTGTGTTTGTAGTGTGACATTCATACAAGAATGAACAGCTCTCACTTTTTTCTGCTCTCTCTGTTGGTTTGTTCTGTTCCTTTCTTTCATGGATTGCATTTTTTAAATGATTCTCTCAAATGTTACTGCAGACTCTTGATTGTTCATTTGGTTTTTAATTTGAGTGTTGTGTCATCCCAGCTGTCTTTGTCATCAGATAGAATTTGAAATGTGGATTCTGCACTGCCTAGAGGTGACTCTAGCAATTGTAGCTTTATGGTGCTCTTCCCAGAAAGATGACAGAGCTTGAACTTGCCCAGTGTATTATTTGATATAATGATTTCAGGCCACAGGTACTATAAGTAGCCCTTCCATGCTTAAAATAAATCAAAGCACAATGAACTAATTTCTTTACTATAAAGTAATTTATCTGCAGTTGATTGCTAACTTAAGTTCTTCATCTTTGTTCCTGGCATGAACCAAGGGAATTTTATGGTGGTACCTTACTTTTTTTGAATAGGTTGCTAAACACAAAAAAAAGGAGAGTTTTTTAAAACTTTTTTGCTGTGCTTTCTATTTTTTAAATTTGTTTGGTTAAAGACAAAGGACGATGAAGTAATAATTCAGGTGTCATTATAATCAGAAAAGTCACTATGTCAGAAGTACTTCTCACACCACATTATATCACCACTTACAGAATCACAGCCTCTTTGTTTAGGTGCCTTTTAATGACAGAGAAAAACAATTCTTCCACAAACAAAAATGTCCTGTTAACAGCTGAAGTCACAGCTCAGTTTGCCTCTTGGCTGGGATACACATTCCATCTGGAGCTCTATCAAGACAGTGCAGGGAGGTCTGGCAGCTGAATAATGAACTCTAAGTAAATAGGTCATTACAACACATTGTTTCTGTGTTACTGGATTTCCACAATATGTCAGATTGGTTATGAGGTTGCAGCCTGGATTCTCATCTAAGTGGGGTAACTCTACCTCTCCTAAGTTCAGGTGGCAGAGACGTCAGTCTGAGCCATCAGGGACATTAGTGTTCTTCTTCTGGGCACTTCCTAATCAAATACAATTATGCATGTGGTAGCACATATTTAGAAATATGCTTTCTTTAAGATGAAAAAAACCTTGTACTCAAAAAACTCTACACAAGGTAAATCTAAGTTATAGTTTTTAAAGGCTTGCAGATTTATTAGAATCATTCAGATCCACACACAGAATACCATACCAGTGCACTGCTAACAAGTATTTTTTAATAGGTATATATATACTGGATCTGAAACATTAAAAAATTATGAAACTCATCAGTACTTATAAATCCATCAAATTTTTACTTCTGCTCTTATTCATATACATGTATATGAAAGAAAACTTTCTTGTGTTACCTATTCATTATACTCTAGCTCATATGCTTGCATACAAATTCCAATAATTTTTGCTCCTGGTCTTTCCTGAGAACTCATTTCTTAGTCTGCAGCACACTGTATGTATCATCTGGATTTTTTCAGAACTGAGGGATGACAAACCTCTCTGGTTGTTAATTGTCAATATTACAACAGGAATTATGCTTTCACATCTTTTGTTTTACCTGAATCAAACTTTTAAGACACAGGATTGACTCCTTACATCTCAGCTTGAATAATTGGTGCTTACTCAGGCTTTCTGAATCCCTGGTTTTCACCTTCAGCTTGGCCTCCTAATTAGCAATCCCTCATTCTCATTTGAAATGGACTTAGAATAAGCAGATCTGCCCAGTTATCCTTTTTGATCGATGTATTTGAAGGTGCTACGCAGCTGAGACTCATCTTTGCCATTGTGCCTTTGTTCTGCTCTGTGGCTTTGGTGCTTTACCCCTTTGGCTGCCATAATTCAGTGGAAAGAGACACATACTGTATTATAATCAATGGTAAATACATAACTCAATGTGCATTTTGCCATCTGCCAGAAGTCACTATTTTGGTAAATAGACTCTCCTAGTATCTGAGACCCCTTTGATTGCAAACATTTCTCTTAGACTTCTTGCTCCACTGTCCACCCACAGTCAACTTGTTTCTTCCCAAACACCACTCATTGCTTTTGGGTCTGGTGGATTCTCCTCTCAGACTATAAATATAAAAGACAAAAACTAATGAAATATATGGACACAAACCACTTTTTCTTTAATAGTGCTTTTAGTTTTATTGCCTACTTAAGTTTGATTACCAGGATTTTTCTATTTATATTTGGGCAATTTTAATCAAATTGTGCTTCTCTAAAGACAAATATTTCAAACAAGACTATTCTTCCTCTTTCTAGAAAAAATAAGAAAAGTATAAAGTATGATTGCTTGAATATTCCATATGTAGCAAAACATGTACAGACAGACAGCCCTGTCCTGGACTACATCCTACACAAATATAAACTCCACAATGTGTAAAAAATCCTCAGTTGTGAATCATTTGGACTGGATGCTCAGATTTTTAATTGGGTTTTTACACACTGTTTGTAAATATTTTTCTCACACTATCTTCTCTGCAATGAGCCTTTCTTACTCTCTTTGTATTTATCTTTTTCTCCACCAGTGTAGTTTTGGAGGAAAATCTGAGCCTAGATTTTATTTTATTTCCATTTAAATCCTTGAAATAGTGAATTCTTTACCTCAGGGGTTTAAACTAGACCCTCAAGGCTACCTTGGCAGACTTCCTTGGTTTTAGAGAATGGATTTTTCTGTTTTGTTTAAGAAGGTATCACAAGCAATGACTCTTTAGAACTTCCAGCGGGCAGTAAAAAATAAAGATGACTAATATCTATTTAGCAAGTAATGATGGCTTAGCAATATTTACCACTCTGATTTAGCCTCTCTGGCTCCATTACTTAGGATATTTTCCTGAATTAAATTTCCCTCAGTTCTGTAGCCAACAGCTGTCCACAGGAAAATAAAAAAAGTCTCAAATACTCCAGAAATAATGATTTCATATTTCTAATAGGTTCCTTTAACTACACAATCAAAACGGTCTCTTGTGCCCTCTAGCACGTGGTATGTCATAATAAAAAAGTTCAAGTCAAGCAGCTAGAGAAATGCTGGCTGAACAAATTAAAAGTTTTATCTTAATGGCTTTTCACGACACTTCATTTATGCATATGTAATAATTGATGATTAGAAGGGGGAGAATCCTTCATCTCTGCAGATTTGCTCTGGAGCTGAAGTTGATAACCACACTGGGCCCATTTAATGAGGATGTTCATATGGAGTTTGTGGCTGCTTCCCAGCCCCAAAAGGATTGTGCTGTTTTTCCATTTATGTCTAAGTGTCACAATATTTTGTTTCTAAATGGTTAGGTTAGGTCATCTTGAGACCAGCTGTACTAAAGGATTTAAAGAAATACAAGAACATGTATACTTAATATGTTTTTAGCTCTAATTTGTTCCCTAGTATATTTAGTCTAAACTCACCAGACAAACCTGTGCCTGGTAATTTTAGTGGAGTTGGCTGTCAGTTTGCAATAGAGTTTTTCTCCAGAAACTTTGCATTATTTTAATGTTTTAAGATATTTTTTCTATACATCACTTTTACTTTTATCCTTGTAGATAAAAAGAAATATTCTCCTTTATTGTTTTAAGTGACATCAAAATATTTGCTAAAATTCTGCCAGTGCTGTTTGTGTCTTCTGAATCACTAATTTACTTATTAAAATGGTTTTAATAGAGAATTCTTGAGATAAAAAGAAAAATTTCAAAGAAAGTATAAGCAAATAAATGAATAAGCTTATATTAACTCTTACAGATCAGGTAAGGATTTTTTTCCCAAAGCTTTCACCAATAGTGTATGCAAGAAAAAAATATACCAGCTACACATGGACAGCTCAGATTTTTAGAAGTATAAAAATTGATATTATTATGAAATAATATTATTAATATAATATAAAATCAGAACTATGTTTCAACTAAACAAGCAGCAGACTTTCAATTTCTTATGTTCTCTCAAGCCACTACTAGTCAAAGCTAGAATTTCTGTATACTGCTAAGGTACACTGTGAATTATTAAATATTTTCTATTAATCCAATTGGGCCAGAACTGATTACCTCCAAAAAATGTTGTATTATATCTCCTGTGCATTCTGAACTGCAATTCATCCAAGAAAAATTATTCAGGAAAATGCACATTCCTTCTGGAGTAAAAATATATGTCAGAGCAGATTAAAGGTTTCTTTTTCTAAAGAATCTGAGATATTAGGGCCTGAGATTTCAATAGAAGGGAAGATTCCTTTGACAACAGTTTGAATCATGCTCCCACTTGAAAAATACTTTAACATTCATGTAAGAGAAAACTATGTAAGTCATTTAAGTAGTCATTTGAAAGCTTAAATATCCACTTTTTTCATACAGCAAAGAACCTTGAAATTAATAAATTGTTTCTTTAGTTCACTGTACTAGATTTTAGTTTGCAGAAAAATCAGTAAATACACAGGGAACAGATTTTTTTCCCAGTATATAAAGTGCTTGACTATAAAAAGTCATAAAGAAAAACAATTTAAAGAGATTCGCACAAAGTTGTAACCAGTTTTTCTCCCTGAATCAGGTGCTTAGTTTATAACAATTTAAAGAAACACAAAATTCAAAGTTATAGTTAAACATTTTAGACCCTTTTACTAGAAGTACCCCAGTAAACAGAGAGTGATGTTTAGCATCACTGTGTAACTTTGATTTTTGCTTAAACTCATAAAACATGAATTTCCTGATTTTGCTAGTCCCACTGTACCCAATAATATGGAAAATATTTCTCTCCCCAAACCTTAGATTTTTTTCTCTTGCATAAAATTATGTTCTAACCCTCATGAGCATAGTAAGCTCAGCTGCAAAACCTTATAAATTTACATTTTTCCAGAAAAAAGCCTAAATTTTTCTGTCAAGTTATTGCTTTAAATGTGTGTGAAATGAGTTTTGGTCACTAAACTGCGAAAAATCCTATTCTTAGGCACTGATTAGGAAATATATAAAGAAATGGTTGAGCAATGAAGAAACAGTTATAACATTCCACAAATGTATAGGATAGAAGGTATACATGTATAGGATTTTCTCAATTTCATTTATGTACGTAATGGTGGAAGTGAAGGTCCGTTCCTGTAAATGGTAACAGAAGATGGATATTTAGGTGGAGAGTTAAAATTTGCTTTGTTGTAAAACAAAACTTGTATGTTAGAAAAATATATGGAGTGTACTGGACACTGTGCATTGAAGTCAGAGTGTATTTAAATCATAGGAAACTTTTCACATGCAGAGCATGGGAACTACACGGCGCTGCCCTGGGTTAGTGCCCCTCATGGTCTCATTTCTGATGGTGTTCAGCTGCTGCTGGGAGGGTGTAACAGACAGACATAAAATCTGTCCTGCTGTCACACAGGGCCTGACTCCTGCTTTACAATGGGAAACTTGGTATTCTGCAGATGGAATGTGTTTTCTATAATGAAACGTCCACCTCTGTTAAAACAATATACTAAAAATATTCTGAAAATGTTTGTCAAATCTTTTTCAGTTTAGAGGTTTTCAATTTTCTTCAGAAAAGCAGAAAATTTTGGAAAGAAGACAGTTCTGTTATTTTCTTCAGGAAATTTCTGTGGATGTTTCAATGGATATTTGTTCTTGTTTCCAGTTGAACGCTATAATTTAATATTCTTATTATTCATATATTTTAACCTTGGTAAGCCAATGTCCTCAGTGATATTTTCTGGCAATCAAATTATACAATTGTGGATTTCTTGAAAAGGAATTTCTGTTATTCTGTGTGGTTTGTTCCAGTTTTTCAACTGCCATTCTGCATTAAATTTGGAAAAAAAAAAAAAAAGAGCAGCAGCTGCCCTGCAGTTTCTCCCCCATTCAGTGTTCTGCTTTGTCAGACTATCTCTTCTTACCCTCACATCACTTTTATTTTTTTCTTGTAAAATGGATGCATTCCCATGCCTTGAGGCTTTCTGTTTTTCCCCATTCTTAACTTCCTTGAAACTTCACACTGCATTTACAGCCAGTATGATGGAGGGACTGTTTCTGGGGTGAGACCTTGCCTGATTTTTGCAATGGAGGAAATATTGAAAAGTAAGAGAAGGACAAAGACAGACGGCATGGAAACTGATGGGCAGTAGAACCTATCAAAGAGAAAATGAGCTAAATAGAAGTGTGGAAAGGCCAAGGAAAGGTCAATGCAATGTGAATACACTAATTACTGTATGCATTCTATTTCTGCCTGACAACCCTGCATGCAATCCACTCATACAGGGAAGCAATAAAGAGTATCCTTCCAGTATTATGCCACCATATCTCTTCTGTGCAGCTCTTTCAATTTGAGTGCCCTTCCTGCTGTAGAAACTCAGAAACAGCTGTTCTGTAATCAGGTACCCACAGAGAAACAAGCTATAACATTTTTTCTTTAAGAGCATTCTCTATTCTCATACAAAACGTGGTTAAGTAGAAATACTGTTTTAAAATAAAAGGAATAAATTAAAAAGCAAACAAACAGAAACATAAAAGGAATCAAAACCAAATTCTTAATGATTTTTTCCTGTTCTCTGTCAACTGTAAGTAAACACTGTAGAGATGGGAGAAATGAAAGCTATATTTGTGCCACATATTCCATTTACTAAGAGGCAAGAGAGTCATTCACAAGTTCCATTATGTGGTCATAAATTGTAGACAAGTTCCTTATGTTTGTCTTAATAAAAAAATGCCACTGTCTACTGATAAATTGAACAAACCTACTAGATCCTAGCCCTCAGGCCTCACTGTAGAAGGAAATGTACATTTGAATGTTCAATTAAGCCAATCTTCTCAACTGAACAGGGAGAAAACAACTGTTTAAGGTCTATTCCTGTAGTGACAAACATCATTCATCTCTAGGCCCAGATGTGTTATTAGAAAGGCAACCACTATTACTAAAAACACTCTTCTGTGAACATGCATGGATTACTTGAGCTCTTCCATCCCTCACAGCCAAGGTATAAAGCTCACCAGCTGAGCAGCAAGCCTGGTAGCTGTCTTCCTGGGGCTCCTTCACAGGTACACATTTTTTTGTATAATGGTCCCCTTTAACAAAATATTTTCGTATAACTAATCCTTTTAAAATTATACTCAACAACTCAGAACCACTACATAGAAATTCCAACTGCAGCTCTTGCTTTTGAAATTCTATGCCACAGTTTGTTTTTTAAGACAACACATGGCTGCTAAAAGATATAATAAATGAATATATTAAGCACTCTCCCACACACAGAATTAATTCAAATATAAAGTATCTTACAAGAAATACTCTTCATTTCCCTCTTTAGTCTATTGTTTAGTTAAATTGTTCTAGAAAATTAGTGGTTTGGCATTACCCTAAATTATTCACTGAATTTGCATTATGGCCAAGGTTTCAGAAAGCATGCCCCAAATTAAAAGGTGAAAGTCCTTATTCCTGGATCTAAATGAATGTCCCAAGTTTAGAAATGACCTTATTATTAAAAAAAATAATTAAAAATAAAAGGATTTCACTGCCACTGGAAGTGGCTCTGTTCCCACACCACCCCAGGGCTTGGGCTGGTGTAAATGCTCCATGTGACCATTCTAACTATGCTGTTGCCTTGGGAGAATTTTATTTTGGAGTTCAGTGTTTCAGTTATTTTTGCTGTGTCACCATGCAAATGGTTATGCTTTCTCAAATGAGGCAGGACTTGTTTAAACTGATACTAGCCCAGAAAATATTTTTGTGAGCACATTTATGTCAGCAAGGTTGTTCAGTGGATAGATGAAAAGAATTTCTTACAAAAGTCTAAAATGTTAGTGTTTTCACCTCTGAACAGAAAGAACTGTAAATGCTGTTTATTTTTTGATGAAGCCAGGAACTAAGCAAGCCTTGTCCCCCAGCTCCAACAAGGGAGTGGAGCAGGACTGGCTCTTCCCTTCTGTGGTCACAGCCATCATCACAGCAAACTCCCTGGAACAGGACATTGTGTGGGACCCCAGCACTCTCCTCCAGAAACTGAGGAGGAAAAGTAGATAAGATTCTCTCTTGACTCAAACAAGGCAAAATTTTAAGCTTGAAATTGAAATTTTAAAGCAGTATTTTGCTTGGGGTTTATCCCAAGTGAATGTCCCTGCTTGCACTTCCCCTTCCCCTGCCAGCCATTTTTCTGGCTGACTACAAAGCTGACAAACCAACAAAAGACCACAGGTATTCACATGATGCTAAGTGGTATTTTGGGGAATCCAAGACCCTTTTTGAGTTGCCACAATTTGAATTTTAAGAATTTCGTGCTTTGAGAAGAACAAGAAATTGTCTGTGGTTGCTCTTCCAATCCATCATGCTTATTTTTTTGTCTACTTGGTCCCTCTAACACAGTACTAGAGAAAGATTGATCTATGAAAGCAGTCATTGCTGGCATTTCTTCTCACAATAAAGCATGCATTTCTGCTGTTAAGGGATAAAAAATGAACAGCAAAGCAGAAATGTACCTTGGAGTTATTGAATATGAATATACATATATTTGTTTTTTTAAAAATTATAAGCTTGCAATGAATAGGAAGCTTGTAAAAACTGAAGTTCCCTCATGTTATTTTTTAAAAGCAGTAGTTTTTAAATAGTTTTCTCTTACAAAAAACATTACAAATAATTTATACAGCACTTTAAAAACCAGTTTGGGAAACTAATAATGTAGAATAATCACAAAAAAAAAAAAAAA
>VXBB01004271.1:2307665-2352065 GCA_013399915.1 Illadopsis cleaveri
AAAAAAAAAGGCTCTGGCAAAATCCAATAAAATGAATTCTAATGGCCAGAGTTAGAAGTCATCAGATTATTGTTAGCAGTAATATATTATTTTTTGTACTAACACCTATGAAAGGTGGGTCAGTACCATGTCACTCAAATGTGACAATTCATTAATCACTGCCCATTCTGGTAACATCATCCAAGACAAAAGACTGATGGAGAAAGGAATATGTGCAAGGCAAAAGTGAGACAATACTGGTTAACATCAGAGCATCGTTAGTGCATGAAAATAAGAACACTGTCAAGTTCTTTCGAGCTTCATATAGTGAAAAAGTACTTCAATAGCTGTATTTAGAATTATGAAAAATACGGTGTGCCAAAGGACATAGTGTGAATATATTTTCCGGAAAACATAACAAATAGCTGTGAAAAATTATATAGGAAAAGCTTGAAAAATTTTTCAAAGTGAAGACATATATTGTGTTTGATATAATCATGGACATGGTTTCAGTAGAAGAATAAAAAGAATTCAGTGGAATAATGTACATGGATTCATAGTGCAGGAAAAGGGCAATATGACTCCCTATATTAGTATTTTTATCACTTATATCACTGAGGAGCTTAGGAGAGCAAGTCATGTTCCTCTGATGAAGAAACTCAAAGCAAGCATGTCATTCAAAAATACTTAAAACTTCTTTTAATATTTCTATATGTTTTATTCTTTGTATGCCTTTGGGTCAGGTTTCACAGTACCTTCACTACAACGTTAATTTAAATTATAAAATTCATAGAAGAAGAATTTTGATAATTTGAAACATTTTTTGGAGTGAAAATATCCCTCACTCAGAGGTGCTTTGAGATCTGAAGTGAAATACTTTGACACCACCATATTCTGATTTTCCCACTCTGGAGGATAACTATTTTTGGGTATATTTTGTTTCATAAATATCAATGCTTACTTTGTGAACAGCATTTGCCCATTCTGATGCAAACTAGAATTTAAAAAATATCAAGTACTCTGCAGAAATACCAAACTCTGAAGTTCCAAGAAAGAAGCTCTACCTCCCACATTATCTCTCTGTACCTTGCCACATGTTTAAGGCCCAAGAGCCTGAACAGAAGACAACATTTACAATTATTACCGCTGTATTTTTCCAGATGAAAAGTCCGACCTGATAATCTAGGATCCAACTGCATTGGGATTGATGTTAGATGAAACCATGCATTATGTAGGCATTTTATGTGAAATAAGCTGTCCTGCATAGCTTGTGGACATATATAAAGCTCAATTCATTTGAGCAGCACTTTATTATCATCCATCAGCCTAAGTGAAGTTCTTACTGTAACTCCACTGTAGACTGTATTTAATATAAACTTCCTGAGTCAAATACCATTATTTCTAAAATAACTTGAAAAATCATTTGCATATTTCCCAGAATGTCACTTTGAGATACTGGTCAGATGCTTAACCAGTATAAACCTGACAATTGTTCCTGCTTCAAGTATGCACATATTTTGACCATCAAAAAACTTTGCAGATTTAGTAGAAAAATTATTTTTTTTGAAAAAGGGCCACAAATGCAGCATTACTTTAAATGAAAGAGCTATCTCTGAAGACCACCCTTCATTCTCAGATCTGTATAGGGAAACTTCATTGTTTACTTATAGATGTATGTAAAATCCCGAACCCATTGTTGAAGCCAAACGTCTTGCTGCTTTCAGTAACTTTTTAAATGTGTCTGAATAATCTTGATTATGGAATAAAATGGAACTTTTATTATGCTAGCACAATCATTTGATTAGAGCGTCAGAACAAATCTGCAATAGACTTTGCAATAGTAGATATTGATATCAATTTTTCCAGTGGAGCTACAGAACATGTAAAAATTTATCTGAGGATTAATTATACATGAACTCAATAAAATGCCTAAAATGGTGGACCAGATTAAAATGCCCTTTCAGTACTTCTGTGGTGATGAAAATGGGGCAGAGGAGACCTTTCTAAAATGCTGGTTGAACTGATACTGAAGTGAAAGGATAACATACAGTATGGTCTCTAAGGAAGAAGTACATCAGAAATTTCATGTAGGGTTGGTTGTCGGTAATCCTTGTCTCCCCTGCATGATGGGTTTCTACATATTTCCATCCCTATTTCTGGTACTGTGCCATAATTACATATGCATGGAACTCTACTAAAATAGAAGGAAAATGCCTTTCTCCTCTTCAGTGATCTTTTGGCAATCATAGTCTGATTTTCTCTGTTCTCTCCCATCCACAATGAAGTCCTGAGAGAGTAGAAATGCAGTATTACGGGAAAATGAGAGGAACCCATCCCAGAACTCTTTACAACCTGATATAAATTGGGTCCTGTACAATCTTTTAGAGGAACAAGTGTAAGCCAACTTACTTTCCTTTCTTTCAATACCTCTACTAAATTAAAGATCTGGCCCCATCAATAAGAATTGCTGGGTAAGGTGCAAAAATTTCCCAGATGGTGTGAATTAAATTCTCCAGCAGATCTATAGGGTTTTCATTACAGGTCCATGAAAGCAGCACTATAATGTCAAGACTAAAAATATATCAATAAATTCCTATATATTTTTTCTATCTCTATATATAATACGTTATATATAGTATAAGCATGATATACAAACATATATGTAGTATGTATATAAATATAGATAATTTTATAGTGTACAGACAGGAGAAAGCAATATTCAAGTAAATGTTACCTGTTCCATCAAAGAGATAACACAAAACCTAATTAATTAAGCATCAGCATATACTTCAATCAAAACACTGAAGTAAACTTGTTGTAGTTACTTCAACTCTTCCTACAGATCCCAGGCATTGAATGTAACTTCCTCTAATAAAGACTAACAACAGAACAATTTGCTTTGACAGGACTGAGTTGGACAAACCCTCACACCCTACAAATCTTAAAAGAAATGTACAGACATGTCTTCTGAAAATACTTGCTTCATAGGAAAGAAACATCCTTGGATCACAATTATTGATTTTCTTTTTTGAAATTGTGATTTTTCCACAGGTCTTTATTTGATTAACAAAAGGCAATAATGAAAATATGGCTGGGGTTATGGTAAATACAACTTAGCTGCTTCAGAGATGGAAAATTTAGATATCTTGAAATAAATAAGTTGTATGTTGGAAGAATGGTAATTTCTTTGGCTCTATGGTTCCCATCATATTTTATTTCTCCCAGTATGTTCACTAAAATTCCTGTATAACACTAAGAATTTGGCATTGTGTGTAGCAGGTGTCTTTCTTAAGACTTGACCCTTTCATACTTCACTCTTGGATGAAGTTTAATTCTTTCTCACAGGTGAGCAAAGCATTTGAATACACATGGATATTTTTAAGAAAAGAAGCACATGAAGTAAATGGGACTCTGCATGCTTGAGGATGAGCATGTCCTATGCATGCTTGACCTTGCCACTATTTGAGAAGATACTGAGGGCAAAGGGTATTTATCGCCAGCCACTGTGTGGAAAGTGATCCAACATGATAAAGAAACAGTAACCAGATACCAATAGGTAGAGCTGAAATGAAATTCCTTTATACTCTGCTCCATGTACAGGCACATTAGAAGCCAAACCCTTTTGTTGGAAGTTTGGAACCTAAAACTGGACCCTGACCATCTGCCCTGACATTCTAGAGAAGCAGAGTCCACAGCCATGCCCCCATGGCCATTTTCTTTTGCCTGTTCCAAGGCGCAGCTTCTTTTGCTGTTGTCCATGCTAGACTATTACTAACTGGTGTTACCATAACTCTAGTGATTTCTACTTTCTGAATTTGTATCTATATTAAAAAAAAATAACATATTAATCTAAATTTCAACTGAAATTTTGGTTTTATGCATTTTTATTTGGAAAAGTCTGTCTCTCCTTTAATCCAGTGCCAGCCTCTGTGTGTTCATGTGTGCACATGTACCCATCAATAGAGTTACTTTTTGAATATATTTTTTAATTAATTAATCAGAAACACCAGACACATTTTCCTAGCTGGGTGTCATTTGCTTCTCAGAACCAGACCACTCCTTTGGATGACAATTATACTCCTCAGATACCTCATTACAAAAAAATGTAGTATTTTCCACATCAGCATCTGCCTTCATGCCACTGCCTGCAAAAATTCATGCTTGTGGTTTAGAGATTGCCTTCTGATTATCAGTTTGATTACTGATGAACTTTCTAAATAATTTTCACCTCTTTATTATTTTTATCTTCTCTAGTTTCTTTGTTCTCTTCATAAAATAACAATATTGATTTTGTGGTAATATATGTAGAAATTTTTGGAAATCCCTTTTACATTAAAGCTAAGGTGGTAATGCATCCTGATAGTTCCATCATAACTTTGTCATGAAAGTATTGGTACAGATTAATAGTGAATTAAACAAAATGCTTTGTTGGTATGTGAAGAAACAGGAAATTGTTTAATGATGTCATATTTACTTCCGTGAAACATAGACTACACACATTTTATGTTAGAAATCTGACACAACCTTTTGACCACCTCAGGTAAGGAGGAACCTTTGCAAAACTAAGTCAGATGAATACACTGTGACCCAAGTTGATTTTGTTAGCTCAGTTAGACAAAACTTTCAACCATTCAGACTCCATGATTTTTAGAACTCAGCTTTTACTGAAGAGCTTATGAAGATTAATTCTTCTGACTTTCAGGTCATTCTGGAAACAAAAAAATCAAGGTTTTTTCCTCTTTTTTTTTTTTTTTTTTTAATTTTTTCAAGTTCAGTTCTTTTGCCAAGTATAGACTGAAAGTTCAAATAGTAATATTATATAGACAACAAAGGATTAAACCTTCATGCTTAATTTGACATAAGACTATGGTCTCAGGAGCACTTTTAGAAGTGTAGATTGGTTGGTCTCTTCCATCTTTCATTTATACTTTGAACTGCATGGCTGTGGGCAATAAATTAAGTAAACTGAAGTTCTGGTTTGGAGAAGTCAAGCTGGAAATGAGATCTTATAGATTGACTGTAAGGAATATAAGATATTATTGGCCCTTGATGGGAATGTGCACATGTACAGCAGGTGCAGTGATGTCTGTTGCTCCTGGATACAGAAAAATCCCATAAAATAAGAAAGCCCACAGCCAGTATAATCTAACTCATTCCAGAAGAGCTAAAACTTTGTTTTTCCATAAACCAAATTAGATATTGTAGACTTCAAATTGCCAAATTCTCTAGCCAAGGAAAGCAGAGATCTATCCCTTGTTGCTGAGACCACCTACTTGATTTCTCCTCCCAACAAAGAATAAATGCAGCCTGGATGCAATAATTCCTGGATGACTGAATTTTATTCTGTTTCCAAGGTCATCATGATACAGTGAAGTTGCAATCAGGCAGTCTACTCTGAAGTCACACAAACATCATCTGTAAGTACATGATATGATATAGAAATGTATCACATTAGCTAACACTGACGGTTTTCTGTATTATTGCTTACTTTTTCTGTGGAAATGTAACCTTAGGGTACTTTGAAATAACCTGTTCAAGGGTTAGGGGAAGGAGGTCTTTTCACTGATGGAACTGGCAGAGTTTTTATTAATAAATAATGTAACTTGTATTTGTGTAGAGTGATTAAATATGATCATGTCATTGGTGTGGAGGAGAAAAGGATGTGTATTCAGCAGTGGTTAACTGTTAATGAGGTAACTGAAACAGAGTTTTGATCTATTTAAATAGAATCATTCCTTCTAATATTCCAGGTGTAAGAAATATTATTATTTTTGCCCTCAACTGGCCTTATGGCTGTATCAACAGGAATATTACTGCAAAAATAATTGTTATTGTTCCCAGTACTTTAGGGTTTTTGGTTTTTTTTCTCATTAACATGTGATTTCCATTCTGGAGCACATTAAAAAAAAAAAAAGTGTTCTAGATTTCTCTTGTTTGCATGTTTGTTAAACAAGAAACACTCTATGTGATGCACTGATATAATGTTGGTCTCTGTAGGGATGATTCAAAAAACCCAACCACATTAGTCATTGCAGAGTTTGACAGAAATAGTGAAAAGAAAGGGAGAACAAAAGAGGAAAAGTGATATAGCATCCAAAACTTGGTAGTGTTTGATTTTGCAAAAACATTCAACCAAAAATCCCATGGTAACTAAATCTTACAGAAAAATCCCTATTTTGAGAAATTTCCAGTGCAAAATGAAACCTAAAATATTTAACAATTGATTTCAATTAACCTTAAACCAGCTATGACAGAACAACCTTGATGACATTTAAATTGCTGTAACCAGGTGCTGGAGTTAGCACTCCCCTGAGATGATAAATAAGCCTCTACATTGTCAGACAGTTCCCTGCCAGCTTTCACTTGACTCACATTCAGACAAATTTTTTGGCACAATTTTTTTTTTTCCTTATCAGAGAACAATTAAATTTTGCAACATTTTGCTCAGAGGAAAAAAATACTTTCAGTCAGTGAAAAGTGAGTTTTGTTGAAATCCTTCTTCTGCCACTGTAGCTGTGGATGTGTTTGAAGTTTGTTAACATATTTCTGTAGCTGATGGTTGATCTCTGAGCTGATTTTAAAGGATAGCAGAAGGCAAAAAGTGCCAACCAGCACAGCAGATACAGAAATCCGAACAAAACCTTTTTTTATCACTTACAACACATATGATTTCCTGCCTATCTTATAATTTGCATAATTCAACACCAACAGCAGCTGGTTATATTACACACATAATCTGTTCTTGGAAATATAAAATTACAGCTGTCCAGCTGTGGGAACACCACAGCTTTTGCCATGGAATGGAGAACACACTCAGAGTATCTGTGGCCTATGAGCAGGAAGCTAATCCCTAAATTAATATCACAGGCAATTTAAGGAAAAATGCTGTTTGCAATGTACCCTTTTTAAAACCTTAGAGAGCAGTTATAGCCAGGGTTCTATTTTTGCTTAAATTTTCTTTATTTGTTTGCATCTTCTTTTTTTACAAAAGATTATTTACTCCCTCTGAATTTTTTACTTTGCTTCTTTTTGTTTGCTTTTCTCACTATTTCTCTTTTATAAAATAATTTTTATAAAATAACTTCTCTTTTATAAAATAAAACAGTGATGTCCCTTGAGGGGACATTTTTATATTTTGCACTCCAAAAATAAACTCATTAAACAATTGGAGAGTATTTACTAAGAAACACAATTCCCTTAATATTGCTTTATTTTTTATTTCAATCAATTTTAATTACTTTTCTTTTTTTTAAAATTAAATTCCAATCAATGCATTTTATTCTTAAATTTAAGGTCTCAAATTTAAAGGTCTGCGAGCGGCTACTTATTAGCTTTATCTTTTATTTCTCGTCTTTCACCTTCTTTGCTCTTTTCTTGCCTTAGTTTGGATTAAACGAATCTTTATTTCCGCAGCAGCGCCGGCCGCGCTCCTTTTCCCGTCGGCGGGAATGACTGAAGCGGGGAGCGGGAGCTGCAGGAACGCTGGCAGTGTTTATCCTATGGCCAGCGCTATCTCCAGGCGGCTTCCTGGGGCAGCCAGCCGTGCTTACAGTAGCGAGGGAAGGCAGCAGTGGCTGATGGCTCAGCATCCCACTTATCAAACCTGCCCAGAGCGGGGCATCCCTCCCTCGAAGCTGCCGCACGGGTCCCCGCACGGGTTTTGTCTGAACGCAGAACGAGCTGCCGGACGCTGAACGTGTGAAACAGCGTGTCCTGGTCCGCCGATGCTTCCAGAGGCTGTGCGCTGGCAAAGGTCCACTGGATTCACAGTTTTATTTAATCGTTTTATCAGATTCAAGGGCTGCATGTGGCACTTCCAGGTGGAGCAGGAAGTTTGGGAAGTGGTGGTGCCAGCTCTGCCCCTGTGTCTGTGTTTTGGGGCTCTCCCAGACCGACCACCCGGCTGAGAGACCGGGGCAGAAACACGAGATTTCTGCAGGGAGGATGTTCAGACCGGGTCCAGACCCCGCAGCATGGGGCTGGAGGGGAGGGATCCTTTCCTCTTTAAAACACTCCTATACTTCTCTCTCAGTCCTACAGCTTACCTGCAACTGCTTTACTTTATCAGAGGAAATCTGACCCCAAACATACTTTATCCAGCAGTTCTTCAGGGATTGCAGCTTTGACCCAAAAGAGCTATTACCTTCCTCAGACCTTTCCTGGCTATCCAGCAGAATGTAGAAAACTCCCTAGTTATTTCTTTAGAGACTGAATCAAACACTTTTCTCCACAGAAATTCAACAGCATCAATGGGGGAGTTCCCCAATGGGAACAACCAAAGGCAATATTTGAAAGCTGCAAGAATAGAGCTTCCAGCTCCTTGTAGCACTCTGAAAATGTATAGCTATTACAAGCACCTCATGGTAAAACAGATGAGTATAGATAAGAATTTAGAAATATATGGCACATGAAGGATTGATGAATAAAAAGGTTGCTCTATTTTTAATTATTTCTTTCATATAGTACAGCAGGTTCAAGGCAGAATTTTCTAAAATAATAATACTTATCTTTCTGGAGATAAGTAGTAAATTGGTATAGAAATGTAACAGCTGTGATTATTGGATACAGGGTATTTATATAGTAAACAAAGAAATACAACAAAAATATGCAATAATTTAAAAAAACCCAACTGGAGTTTCGAAAACCGCATTAAATCTCAGGCTTCTGGATTTAACTCAATTTGTAAATGGGAAGCAATTGGCATTAGATTATTTCACAGCTGCCTTTGTATTTCTGCCAGGTTCTTCTGAAACAAATTGCAAGGCAAAGTGTAGCAAATCTTCAGACTCCTTTTTTCTCTTCCCATTTTCTATTGATTTATAGTTTTCCAAGACTCTATTTTGCATATGTAATTACATGTTGGTTTTTTTTCTTTAACGCAGCACAGAGTTTACCTCTTGCAAAGCACTTTGGGACTCTTCTTGGGAAGCTAGCAGAAGGAATTTTAATGTGATATAATACTTTAAATATTGTATGAAATTAGGAAGCAACACAAACAGTGTCATTATACATAACTTTATTTGAGTCTGAATTATTTCCTGTATGGTTTCATATAAATGGAATACCCTGGGTCTGGTCATGTGTTAACATCTCACATTTCCTTTCCTGCCACAAATGCTGCTTATTATAATAGTATGAACTGAAATATGTATTTTTATTGCTGTTATGAAAGTAGAAACACACAAATATGGGTTTGTTTCCCAATATTACCTATGTCTGTTTTACAGTCTGATAAAAGTTTTGGCTGACAGAGCACTGAATAAATGTAGCTCTGTACAGCATGCTTACTTAAATATTTAACTTGTAAAATTTAATAAAACAACAATTTAAACAGATAAGAATTAGTCAAATACAAAAACTATTAGAAACATTCACATAATTAAAAATGAAAATTCTCAGCCATTATCAGATGCAGGAAAACCACATAAGAATCCATAAAAATGTTTTCAAGCTCCAATAAGTTAGGTATAATAGACCTTTTTTGTCAAACACAAAAATAAATATTATTGATTTTATGAATAAATACATTTTCTTAAATGATTTAGAAGGCTCTGTTTATTCATATACAGACAGTGTTTAGAATATGTAGTAGCCAGTATGTCTGCAGATATATTTATGTTGGACTGTTTAGATTGGCTTCACCTCTGTAATAATTTATAACAGTTTCAATGTAAACCTGCCATTGAGAAGGTCATAAAGGTCCTGCATTTTAACCATCATAATTTCAGATAAACCCACAAAACTATTTCTTACAGGAAAGCTCTAGTTAATCCTTGAATATCTTTGGGATGGAATTTGTTTTTTTATTTAGGCAAATTTAAAGAGCAATAAAGGCTGCATTTTAACAGTGTTTGATATTACAGCACTGGTGATAATTTAAAATATATACATTTTGTTTTGTTTTACAGCGGTAACTCTTCATTGACACTTATTAATACAAAAATTCTGACCTCCAATTGATTTCAAGTCCTGCTCAAAAAAGAGAGCTACTGTTCATTTTCAAATGTTTCATTGTACACTAGAAATGCTAACATAAATACAGTAGTGTTTTCCACACTAAATGAAGATAGATCAATGCCATTTGTTTTTCACATGATAGAAGTTTCTAAAAGGCATGCATTCTGAAAATATGAGAATTATCTATTTAATTTCTAAATTTAAATAGTGCCATCTTTTATCAAAATGAACATTTTCTAACAACATACATATATTCAATAACATGTTTTTGAATACTAAAAGCTAAACTTTTTTAAAAGGTTGATACCTTCATTTTAGTAAATATACTTCCATGATTGGTAGTGGAGCATGGGGCCTATAGGGAACCTCTTGTTCTAAACTTGTCCTATCTTCTAAGAGAAATTAAATGAATCACAAGCTTATTTTCTATAAACACACAAAGCTCAGGTGAGATCTTTTCACACAGGTTTATCCTGTTTCTCACCACTTGCCTGTTTCCCACCCCTAAGGTAGTCCAGGGTTTATGGGGATGAGCACAAAGGGTGCCTGCAGGATGGCTGCAAGGAACTGGGGAGAGCTTTCCCATTAAAAGGATGAAGCTTCCAGCCTGTGGCATGTTTCCTAGTAGAAGATTGCATAGAACTCTGTCCAGACGGTGTAACTATTAATTTCTTACTATTTCTTACATGAATAATCATGGAATCACAGAATAATAGAAAGATTTGGGTTGGAAGGGACCTCAGAGACCTTTTAGTTCCAATCCCCCTGCCATGGGCAGAGATACCACCCACTAGATCACGTTACCCATGATATCATCCAGCTTGGCCTTGATATTTCTGCTAGAAATATCTGTTCTCATTCCTTCAGCCTCTGATATCCAACATGTCAGAAAAGTGATGTTTGACTGCACTCAGAAATAGTGAGGATTGTGGGTCTAAGGGAGGATGTAACCCATTTTCTCCAGGGAAGTTTTATATGTACCCCATTATTTAGGGTCACAATTAGAGTGTTATTTGGATACCTTGATGGCTGAATTTTAAAATTTCTAGATGTGAGCCAAAACACTGAACAGTAGCTTCAACACTGTAATGTCTTTTAAAACTATTTTGCTAGATTTAAAATTAAATTGGACCTTTGTGGCAAACAGTGTAGACTGTGTAATACTAGTCACAGTGCTTCATTTACTACCAGAGGGATGAGCTCTTGGGATTTTCAAATGTGTGGACATAATTCCAGTGTCATTATACCATTGATTTTCAAATTAAATTGGTGAGATTTTCTAAAGTCTTTTTGTGCTAGAGTAAATGCCCTGATGACCAAATGTAACAGAAACAGTTTTACATTTTTCATTCTATAGTTTATCATTTATTCCCTCATAATCCTGTTTATGGCCCAGAAATCCATTTGATATGAAGCAATGTTCAGCCGTGGAAAAGAGATCTGGTGCTATGAACCAATGTTTTGTATGGTTTTCCATATTTAAAATATGGAGAACGTTATGACTTCTCTCTGATAGAAGTTTAGGAGGGATTTCAGTGGCCTTTGATAGTGGATGCTTATTTTGTAAATTCCTCAGGCATCAGAGAGGTAAAACTCATTATTATTGAAAGCCTGCTTTCCCCAAAAGTGGGAAAACAGAGGCTACATTCAGAGGTATGTATATGTTTTTATAGATACTTTAATATATTTATATACTGATATGGACTCTGGTTCAAATAATGTAGATGACATTTCCTGTGTAGATGACATTTCCATATTGCATCTGTACATGAAAGATTAATTTGTATAATCTTTTCTCAAAAGCACATAAATTTGATAAATGTTTATTAAATCTCTCCACAATTTTATTGAATTTATTCATCCATCCTACACTGCATTTCTAATGTATTTATGAATATATGACTGGTGCATCACACAAATATCAATTTTTTGTGATGCTGTCAGTACCAGACAAGAGAAGTGATAGAGATGGGCAGTCCAACTTCCTGTTGTCTTGCACAATAGAGTGGAGAGCCATTACTGAAAATGTTTGTACAATGGAACTTGATGTTTCATGGATGGATGTGTCATATTTGCAGCCAGGGCAGAACCTGGGTATGGGGGAAGATCCATTTCTATCTGCCCCTACATGTGTGACTGGATTTCCAGTGTTTACTGTCTGACCAGATATCCTGGTGAAAACTGAAGACTGGAATGTTGTATTTCAAAAATGGTTCATCTTTTTCCCCAAACCTTACTTATTCTGCAAATTAGAGTGATGGAGAGTTGTTTAATTATTGCAGGGTGCTCAGATATTCTTCTGACTGGCACAGTTTTCCTTCTGCTTCTGGCTCAGCTTCTATAGTGGCAAGCTTTCCAGGTGGGCAAAACAATTGTTACTTCTCTTCCATTCCCCCACCTCTGATCACTGAGGACTGCCAGGTTTTGTGCCTACAGTTTGGCTTGCCTGACAACTTCCTATAAGAGCTGGAACTAAACAGTGGTGTTCCAGACTGCAGTTTGATGGTAAGGATGGCATTGCCTGGCTCATTAATGAGGATTTTTCTGTCTTCACAGACATTTGAGTGATCCCAACCAGCTACCACAGGGGGAGTTTCCTATTTTTTTTTTCTGGTGCCACAGTTTTATTAGCTTTGCTTATAGAAATATAGCAAAACAGAAAAGGCCACACTGGCTTTGCTCTGTAAATATTTAAGTATGGACTGTGTGGACACATGGCAGGTATAAACCAGATTTAAGTGATCTCCAGGTTGGTAATGGTCTGCTAATCTAATCCAAGTGTTACTGAATGTGGTTCATGGTGCCTTTGAATTTATGTGTAGTCACGGCATGCTGAGTCTTTCATTGCACTATTTTCCTACTTATACTGTAAAATAAATTCACACTTGGCATAACAGAAATGCTTGGCAGGAACACTTTTATATTCACAGTACATGAGACAATGACTAATATCTTGTTTAATTGTCTCACAGCATTAGCAAGGAAGCTGAATCATATGCACTCTCTCCAACCACACACACACGAAGGGGCAGGCTAGCTCAGCCTGTTACACTTCACTGTCTTTCCCCCACTACCTACAGCTGGCCCCTTACAGAGCTATTATACAATGTCCTCTGATATGTTTTTTTTTCCCCCCCTGTCATTCTCTTGAGCTTTTTGCCAGTCTGCCCCTCTCTTGACTTTTGAATTTCTTTTGCATGTACATTATGCTCCCTTCACTTAGATCGTATCAAATTCTCTGCTGTGTAAATTGGCACAGCTATGCAGGACTTGGAGGCTTTCTGCCAGTTTATACTGAGAATCTATCCCTAAACAATTATACTCAGCAGTACCAAAAAAACACTTACATAAACAGAAAATGTAGGAGAACATTTGGGCCCAAATTCCATTTCCTTCAGGTTCTTAAATTGGAGAAACTACCAGGAAACAAGGACATAGAAAGGAAGCTGGGGGTGTACCCAGGGCACAGTCAGCCTGTTCCCTAGTAATCAGCATAAGAAATAACAATATAAATCCCTTGCTGTCAGTTCCATCAGCAAGAAATAAACAGGAATGAGTAAGTCAGATGGTACTTAAAATAAAAGTATTATCTCTGAGTTTTTCTCTATTTCTCAGCTTGGTTGTAAATCCTATAACCCTGCAGATACTGTGCTTGACAGAAAGGTAAACACTGATATGGGCATTTTACCATTACTCTGTAAAAAAGTGACAAAATGTCAGCAATGCATTATTGTGCAGCTGGCACAACATTTTTGAAGATTGTGAACCAGAATAGAAGAAGCCACGAAAGAGGTCTGTGTGTGAATCCATTAAATGGAGATTGTGACATCTGACCTTTCATCTGAATGTCCTGGATTTGCTGGTTTGCAAAGCCCTGGCTAGTGAGGACATGCTGTAGAACAGCTCTAATTTTCTGATCACCAGTCAATTCTGCTTATCTCAGTCATGCAAATTGCCCTCCTAACTTCAGCAGCAATATCAGCATGGTTATTGTGAGAAAGCTTTACTTTCAGCACTAACTGGGTTGTGAGCAAAACTTGACTTTTGTAGTCAGAGAACAGGAAATGGTTCTGTGCAAATATTTACCAGTGCTAGTAACTATGAATTTCACATTTACAATTACACTGATGTCTGCCTAGAGCAGAATGAATCATGCCTTTTCCTAACAGAATGATTTATCCTATAAATATTTGTTGTAAAAGCAGGACACACTATGCAAGGCAGCAAAAAATATAATTTCATTACTTCAATTAGAAGAAGTGCTGTAATTGACTTTAGACCTTGATAATCCTATAAGAACTATCAGAAAGCCTTTCAACCACTTTATACTATGTCTGTTGGGTAATGTTTAAATAAGGCTGTAATTCAGAGAAATGCTTCCCCTTGTTAAAGTGTCAATAAAGTCCTTATTGTTTAAGGAAACTCCTGGTAGAATGTCTTGTTCTTCATCTGCAACTATTTCCTATTAAAAAACAACCAAAAAACCAAAAAACCCAGGGTCTTGGCCCTCTTACATTTTCCCTTTTTTTCTTTCCTGTAATATTCTGCACAAACCTAAATTGCACCTGGCAGATTTTTATGTGTGCCTGTGTGTATCTGCACAGTACAGATCAAGCCATTGTACCACAGCTAAGCTCTTCTTAGGGATGTGACCTTGAGTTTACCCCATCTTTACCTTTTGCTGTTGCTGATGGATTTTTTCTCTTTAATCTAAGATCTAGTTATTCATTCCCAGTTTTGTGGCTATCCCGAGGTACAAAGAGACCAGGATATATACTCTCATTCTGGCTTCATTTTTATTCAGACTTATCTTCTACTGAGGAAAAACCACACAATCAAGACAAAGATAGGAGTGACAGAAGAATGATAATCTATGTGGTCCAATAGACAGCAAACTGAGAGAGAACTGAATTTACCTATCTCTAAATGTATATTCTCCCTTCCAAAAATAGCTGTGAGATTAATAAAGCATGCTTACATGTCTTCTCTCTTATCTTGTAGTGAAAATGATTAGAACTATATTGCAATTTTGCTACAATTCTTTCTAGAAATTGAATAATGCACTTGTACACTCTGTTTCCTTACCTCTGTCATGGAGATAAAGCTGTCATTACTTTTAGCTCTGCAAGCCCAGTACCTGCCAGACTGAGAAGTGGGAAGAATTCCAAACCGTGGGTCCTGCAGCAGCCAAGATGAGCCAAGAGAGCTGAACCTTTCCTGTGAGCATTCCTTTGGAAAAGATAAAATCCTTCCTCCAGTGTATGGAGTCTGAAAGGAGTCTGGATCTCTGTAGATATGAAAAGGGAGGAGGAAAATGACTAATACATTCAGATGTGGACCTCAGTGAAAGGTAATGATGGCATATATATGAGCTGGGTTTTGAAATCAGGTGGATATAGAAGAGTGTTACCTGTCGTGAATGAGAATCCCTTACATGAAACTGACACACTGGTGAAATCAGCTGAAGAAAGGAATTTAAGACAAAATCATGAAGTTACCACTTCAGGTGAGTTGTACACATGCAAGCAGCCACCTCAGGAAGGGACTGTGCTGCCATGAGGTCAAATACATTAGCCCTGTGCAAAAGGTAGCAGAATTACTGCACATTTCTTTGCTTGTGAAATAATCCTATGACTTCATTTTCTCATGAGGTAGTTTGGCTTCCTAAACCAACCAATTTTAATGTCTAAATGTAAGAGTTACTTTCCAATTCCTTTTCTTACCCCACATTTTCATATTTTTTTTCTTTCTGTGTTTTATTTATTTTTTAAAAAAATCAGTCTTGGATGAATTTCAGAAGAACACATTTTTTTTCTAAGTTTTGGACTTTACTTGGTCTCCTATTTCTGGTTAGCTGTATGGATGAAGGTCTATGAAAGCAGTTCTGCTGTTATGCATGAGAAATTTAGTAGGAAGATTAGAAATTTAGTGTTGTAGTTAAATTGAGGCAACAAATGCACAGAGCATTAGGGTGAATATAATATGGTCAAGACTCTGAAGCACATGCACTGAGCTTAGTCTGTCAAATTATGGTCATAACTAGTTGTAATTTTCCTGAGATAGTATAATAAAAATACAATGGCTGAAGTGTATGAATGCATGTACATCTTGCAGAGAAATTCACAGTCCAAGCTCTTAGCTTTTCACAGCCAGAATTTTCCTGAAACCCCCAGGAGGGTTCTGCCTGACCTGACAAATCAACAGTGCTGGCACCTCGACTTGTATTGGCACAGATACTGAAGAAAGTAGTAAAGGGGATTCCCATCTCCCATATCTAGGAAAAAAGAAGGAAAATACTATTCAAGAAATAAAATCAGTATTTTGCATGAAATTCTACTGATTGCTCAGCTTTTCTATATCCATGAGGGTAGATGTAAAAGCAGATATCCAATTCATGAGTGACAATGCTTCCAATAATAATGCAAATGAATGAGCTATGAGCAAAATATTTCTGAGGCCTTCAGGCAAAACAGTAACAAGTATCAAGTCAGTGTTTTTATTCATTAAAATAAAATATATTAAATCTCCCTTCCTGCTGTGTTTCTTGCCTGCAGGATGGAGTGTGATGAAGGAGTCCTTTGGAACACAGGTTCATTTATGCAGCTCTGGTCTGTGTGAGTCAGACAAGTGGGAGACTTACAGCAAAACAAGATCTCCAGGTACGTATGGTTTTGGGAATTTTCTATTCTACTTGGTTAGAATTAGTACCAAGCAAATAAGAAAGCGGCGGACAACTGGTGAGCAGTTCCTGATCTGCTATCCAAAAGGCAAATCCCCTCCTCTCTGGTAAGTCTTAATCAAGCCAAATTTTTAATTGTTTATGTCATGTTCAGAAAAAATTAACCCGTTCTCATATAAATCAGGTTAAAAATACTGTCTCAAGTTTTGAATGCTCACCTCTTTTTGTTTTCCATTTATTTGTTCATGGCAACAATAATGGAGCCTTCTGGACTGTCAGTAGTCTGACACTACAATTAAAATGTCATATTCATTTCATAACCAGTACCTCTATTTTAACTTTTGTTTTGTTCGGAACAAGAAAGAAAATATTCCTGGACTTGCATTCTTGTCTGGCATACATGCTGGGGAAGAAATGCTCTGGTTTTCAATTTTCTCTCTGTTACTTTAATGACCAAACGTAAATGCATGTCCAAAACACTTTACTGCTTGTAAAGTCCTTCTGTATTTTAATACACCTCAGTATGACAAAATAAGAGGATATCTTTAAGTTTAGTAAGTCTCCTTTTCCTGTGTAGTTTAATTTATTTTTCAGGCTTTTCAAAGTGACTGTGTGGCGCTCTATACATTGTAAAAAAAACCCTCTAGAAATGCTAGTCATGTCTCAAGTGAGAATAATTGGCCCTGACAGAGAGGAAAGTAGTAATTGGAATGAGAGTTGTTTAAATAACAGTTTAAATTTTCTTTCCTTACTTTCCCGATTATGTGCACTATAAAGCAGGATTTCTTTGCCTTAGGTGTTTCACAGAGTCGTTTCTGTATGCAGCATGTCCACAAGTATAACTCAAGTAATAAGCCTGGCTATAATTTGAACTAGACTTTGAGTTTAGCTCCCTTACATACAAATACACTATTCAATTGGTATTAACACTCTATCATCAAAATATTCAGTAGGCTGCAGCAGGACAGGCTAATTGCATCCTCTAATTCTTCTAAGTTATCATTATTTCTTCATCCTGAATGGTTAAATGGAAATTCAGATGCAACATGGAGGAAAAACATGCTTAAAAACTTGAGCTATGAATATACTTCATGTTCTGCTAAACACTCTTCTCACTGTTAGTATCCAAGGAAGGGTAAAGTAACTGTCTTTTAGCCTTTCCTCTATGTGATTTCTGTGGGCTTTTTTTTAATATAGGTTTGCTCAGAGCTATGCAGAGCAGGTGTTTTAAAAAGCTTTGGAGTATGTCAAGGCTTAGTACAGTAACATTACTGAGATTATTTTCCTATTGAGCACATCTGTCTCCAACAGTAGATATAGCCCCCATCTAAATAGTAGTGAGGGTCTGTGTGGTCACATCTGCCCAACTTCAAAATATTTATGGCAAATATAAACCAAGGCAAGGATGGACTTGAGAACCTGGAAGGATCAAGTGCCATCTGCAATGGAACTAATGAAATCTAAATATGCCTTAATTTGCAGAATAATATGGGAAGAATATAGTATGAGCTTGGTAATTCCCTACTGCAGCTTTAATGGACACAGCCAGAATGCATTAGCCCTGTTAATCTCAGGGATCACTTGTCTTTCCAACAACCTTTGATGTTTGTTTCCTGACCTTTATCTAAAACATTTAAAGTGTCTTAGATAAGTTGAGTTTGGTATTCGTTTTCCACTTCTGCTCCCTTTTTCCTTTTTTGTGTGTTTGTTTTTTTAACTTTTTGCTGGTGGTGTGTTGGTTGTTCTTTTTTTAAAAAAGGAAACAAACTTATAGGTGAAATTTGACTTCATTAATGTGAGTGATAAACTTCTACTGGATTCAATATCAAAGAATTTAACTCTTCCTAAGCAGTGGCTTGTCCACTTTTCTGAAGTGTCTGAAATTCAGGATTCAGAATAATTTGAATTCTTAATGCTGTCTGAGCTGTAAAATGGAGACCAACAATTATAATAGTTTATAATTCATGAGGCCATTTTCTGTTACATCCATTTGAGTAAAAAAAATCTGGACTGTTAGCAGATATATCTGCCTGAAAAATAAACTACCCAGGAATTTAATAATACAGAGATAACAAGATGAGATCAATTTCTTCAGCTCATCAATATTTACTCTTTTCTCTGTATAACTTTCACAATATGGATGATGTGGCATCAGCTATAGGTGTTTTCCACCTGATTTTTTTTGTGTTTGCAAATACATTCGCTTTTTTTTTTCTGTAGCAAGCTACATAAAATATATTTATATGTGGAAATTGCTAAAGTCTGTTTGAATTTAACAACTCGCAATATTATTGAAGTTAAAAATAGGCAGAATGTGGAGATTCTGGGGAAATTTCTGACTTCAGTAGCAAAATGAAAATTTTGTCTTTTAAAAATTTCCCAGTTTCATTTTAATTTCTGTTCAGGTATATTAGTGAAATGCCTTACAAGAGGTTTAGTTCAGCTGCTGGAATCTTTTTCTCTCTAATGAATCAGGCCTCCTCTGCTGAATGCCCATGAGGCACCAATGCTTTTGATACTTGGAGAGTTGCATGGTCTGTGCTCAGATCTTCATCTAGCACTAGACAAGGACAAGAAGCACTCTGACCGTATTTGCTGAGACCATCAGCCTCTCAAGAACATCATGATATTTTTTATGCAAGAGCTGGCAGTAGTTTTGAGTAAATTTGAAAGCTAAAGAGCCTTCATGCACAAAGACCAAATTGGGGTTGCATCAGACTGATTCCAGTCTGGCTTCAATATGCCTGGCCCTTCAGTATTGCAGATCAAGAGTTCAAGTATAAAATGACACCGTGTTTTAAATAGGTAGTTTCAGTGTAAGCAGCAGCTGTAAGTGCAAAAAGCAATGATATTGCCATCACACCCCTAACAGTCAAAACTGTTTGGAAATCTCATTTGTTTTTCATTAGTTACTGCAACAGTTTGAATAAAATCCTGTTCAATCTCAGAAAAGAGTACTTTGGAAATGTTAGTCTGTTATTCTTTAAACAAAGTTCAACAGCTATTAACAGAGTACTTGTTTATGATCTTCTATAAATATTATGTTTCTGTACTTCTTTGAAAATGTGGACTTTTTAATTTCATTTTTATTTTAGTAAAAACTGTAAAATTATGACTCACCAGCTGCAGAGTGCCAAGACAGGATATTTCCCAATATATGGGGCAAACAACATTTTTATGTATTTTTGTTACCAATCATATAAAACCCAGCTTATTTTTATAAATGGCTTCATAGGCCTGCACCATAAAAGTCGCATATAATTTTATCCCAGTTTTCAGGGGTTTTGGTGCCCATTACCTAGGAAATGTAAACTCTCACGTTCCTGAGCAAAGTCGACATTTCAGTGATCAGCAAAACCCACTCATTTTCATGCAAAAGTGGCCACCTTTCTTCCACTCAGCCAAGATCTCACAACCCAGACAGAAAGTTGAACTGGACAAAAAAAGGAGCAATGCTGCTATGAGGTTGCAGTGCAACAGCTTAAAAGGAAATTGCAAAATTAGCAAGGGGTGAGTGGCGATATTTTTTCCTAATATTTTCCTGAAGTGCATATGCTTGTGGCTCAGCCACACTGATATCACCACTTACCTGCAAACCATCTAGAAAAAGTCATAACTCGAATTAATGAAGGGAGCAAGCTTCCATTACATTACCATGGCTATAAAGCCTGCTGCAATAACACCTAAGTGGTTTTACCTCCAGAGCACTGAATGTGCCTGTCCAAAAGAACTTCTATTGAGCTATTTGGATAATTAACATGGAGACGTTAGTGAGTAGTTTAATCCCCAGATGTATATTTTATAATAGCTTAACCTTCTCCCTTATTGCTGCTGCTATTAAAAGCAGTAGATTTAAGAGTTAAATCCAAATTGATTGAGTTGTGGCATTGCTTTTACTTGTATCTAAACCTTTGAGTGGCTTTTCTCAAAACTGAGTTTAGGCTTAGGACATACTAATGGATTCTTGTTTCACGTAACACCTTTCTTTTTATCACTACTTGAATTGTTTTATTTTTAAACTGGGGCTAGATGTATGCCTATTTATAGGGGAAAAATGCCCCCAAACCCTCATGGAAGAGTTTGTTTCAAAGAACAAGCAATTAGTTTAAAATTTGAAATTGAGCTTATGTTTTTTCTTTCCAAGTGGTTTCAAGGCATAATATGAAAACCCCAAATCAAACCTGAGTAGAAGGCAAATTAAATAACTAGGAAGTTTTTTCTTAAATGCTAAGAGCCTGAGGAATAAACAGGAAAGGTTGTAAGAGTGGTAAACAAACTCAGAGGAGAGGAGGTTAAGTAACTAAGCAAAGCATGAATGTGCAATTTATGTTGGTGGAAAGAAAGGAGGCTTATTTTAAAGGCTGATTGACCTTTCATTATCTGTTGTAAGAAAATCCTTCCATGAGTCTGAAGAGGAGGCATTTAAGGAAAAAGAAGCTTGTATGACAGGTCACAGGCTTTGTGAAGTCACATGTGCAACAACACAATATGCAGAAGAGGAATACGTCTTTAACAGGCAATTAACAGGGGCCAATAAGTTGCAAAGAGTGATTTGGAAATTTAGCTTGGATCTTAGCCAAAGGGAACCAAGCTATGGGAAGGTAGGATGACTGCTAAAGACTTAAGGTTTGTAAGAGCCAGTATCTGATCAAAGGGACATAAGGACTAGGAAAATGTCAGGATCTTGGATAGTCTTAGTAAAACAAAGGAGAGTGGATTAGACTTGAAGTCCCTTGACACTAAGTCACAAAAGTTTATAAAAGGAAAGGCTAAGATCAACATTACTTATGACCTCTGTCTGTTCCTTAGCTTTGCACCTCCATAAGGAGCCTGACTCTTTCTCCCTGGTGGTATCTCAGGTACCACCTGCTCTTGGATCCCCCAGGCTGAACAAGCCCAACTCAGGTCAAGTGCTCCTGCTCCAGCCCCCTCCCATCGTGGTTGTCTTTTCCTGAACACATCCTAGGGATTCCTTTCTTGTATTAGGGAAGCCATTACTGAAAACAGAACTGAGGCACAACCTGGTGACATTGACTGAACAGGGATGATCCTTTTGCTCACTGTGACCCAGTTGATAGAGTCCTGTATATTTTTGGCACTGCTGCTGTTGTATATCTGCTTCCCTCCAGGACTCCCATTTTTTTTTTTAGCAGGACTGCTCCCCAGCCAGTCACACCTCAGCCTGTCCTGGTGCAGGGGTCCAGTCCCTCTCATGTGTACGATGTTGTATTCGTCCTGGTTGAATTTTATGAACTTCTTGTCTTGAAGCCATTCCTCTAGCCTGGCTGGGTCCCTCAGAGCAGCAGCACTGCCTTTGAGCATGTTGCCTGCTCATACCTCCATCTGCTGTTATCTGAGGGCACATTCAGCCTCCTCCTACTCATCAGCATTGAGATTCAGTGGGGGAAAGGATAAGGCAGAGAGAGCACTGCACATGCAGCAGTTGAGAGACTGGAACCAGGTAACTACTGTTAAGATATTTTGCATAAAATATGTTCAAAAAAGCAACTATATCCTGAAATTATCTCAAATTATGTTTGATGTGAGAAGCTTCTAAAGCCCCACATTCAGTAGGACTATGCAGCGTGCTGGCTACAAGTGTAAGGATAAACAAAGTTAATTAACTTCTGAGACAAAAATAATTCTGTGACATTCTTCTGGCTTGCAGGATACAGAATTCATCTGTCATAAACAATCTTTTCAAATAGCAACAGGGTATTGCTGTATTTGGTAGCCCTTCTGTGGTGCTGGGTTGTCATCCTCAGGCCAAGTATGACAGGTTGCAGGCTTTGTGAAGTATAGAAGTTACAATTCTGCCTTTTTTCTTTTTCAGAGATTAAAACAAAATAGAATAAAATAAGACAGGATGTGAAAGGAATGAAATTTAGATACAAAACCAAAACAAAATTAAAAGACTTCTTTGCAGTTCATGAGGTGACTCTTTGCAGGCTCTCCGTAATTTATGGTTTAAAAGATTAGTTTGATTTACAAAATGCTGCAGTGCTTGACTCACACTTCGGATAATCTGACAGCCAGCTCTGGGACTAATCTCGGTGTGACAACAATTTAAATTATTCTTGTCTTTTACTGTTCTTTCCCCACTCTTCTTTCCTGTTGCGTTAAGTTGCAGTGTTGTCTTCATAATGGTGCTCAAGATTACTTCCCGGGCGCATGATGTTACTGGAGTTTTTGACTGTTCTTTTTGTTTTGTTTTGTTTTGTTTGTTTGTTTGTTTGTTTTCCCCATTCTCACTTTATCTATTAAACATTCCTATAGCCATTTTCCTTAAAAGTGAGTTTCCAAAGTAAAAGTAAGATTTGAACTAGTGGGAGCATGTAAAATCTGTTCACAATTAATTTTCGGAATTCAAAGGCATCTTTTTATTGAGGTAGCTTGAATTTTTACTCAGACTTTGGGCAACAGTTGAAGTCAAGTCAGGTGAAATTCACTGTGCATTGGCAAGGAGATTCATACCTCAGCAACATTTAAAGTCACACGGATTAAAGTGTTTAATTTTAATGACATTTATATCAGACCAGGTTACAACAGCTATGTCCAACCAGATGATTGAACTCTGCTATGTGATTCAATACAAAAAATGTCACAAAACATGGAAAACCAATGCCTCATGTGAAACAATCAGCTAAAAATAAAGTTCATAGCTGAAGCTGGACAGGAAAAATTAGCACTTGAACACAAAATTTATAAATTAAGAACTAAAATTACAAGTGAATCTTGCAGGCAACATACACAGGACATTAGGAGTTTATGTATTACTATTCAACTTTCAGGTAGGATCCCTGTGAATACCCTTCATGTAGCTCCCTCTTACTTTACACAGGCTGAAGTATCTATTAATAGGGAGCCCCTAGTCCTGCTTTCTGAAGGAATCTTGCACTGTCACTTTGGAAAGCCAAGAGTTGCTCAGTGTCCATTTTAAGCATATACTGTACTAATAGTTTTCTTTCTCTCCCCTTGCTTGCCACAGTCCCCAGTTTAACTGACATATTAGAATGGCTCCTGAGTCTGGTGGCTGCTGAGGCATTTTGCTCTCCACATGTGCTGTGTGAGGGAGTTTTAATGTGTCTGTTTGGTGAGAGGGTGCCTGAGGCTTTGTTACAAAGCTCCGTATCCCTCCATCTAAATCCTTGTTCTCAGCCTAGTGCTTTCCCTTGCCCTTGCTTTTATAAATGACTTTTAAATCCCACTACAAGTTATCTAGTAATAAATGCCGAATGGTCCACATATGGTGGACCTCTTGTTTTTATTTTCCTACTTAATATTTATTGAATACTTGAGGTATGTATGGTTTAAGAGATTTTTATTGTATGTGGCATAGTTTAAGCAATAGTGGTAGTTTCCAAGCTGTTAGAGAAGGACATTCTGTTTGATCAAGAACATCTGTTTGTTCACCAGCTGTGCAGCTGTGGTCATCCAGAAGCCCTGGTTCAACTCATCTTCCTACAGACCACTAAAAATGGAGAAGCAGAAAGACAAAGGAAGAAGCACAGTCTGCTTGGAGAAGATATCAGGTGCTCTAAAAAGGTGAGGAAAGCCAAGGTGAGGAAAATTTTGTGACCATTCTAGATATTGCCCTGATGCTTTGTGATTGGAGGCTAAATCTTGCCATACATTGAGAAACAAGCCGTTTATTTTGTGCAGGCTTACTTACCTTTCTAAATAATGTCTCCCAGGCTCAAGGAAGTGACATGTTGGTGGTTCTATCTCAGACTATACAAACCAAATAATTTCCAGTGGAAAATACATGTTCATGAATGGTGGCTGTTATTTTGACTGAGGAGCCTCTGCCTCCAATTATTTCTCCAGGTTAGTCAGAAAAGCGTTTCTTTCTGAGACCTGTGAGCTGCACCCATGATAGAACAAATGCCTTAGGAACAAACTTCTTTCCATTCATTTGAAATGTCAAATTTTAAAAGTGGAATTCCTCCCCGAGGAGAGCCTTAATCTGTGAGTTAATGGTTATTCTGAGGGAGTTGTTTCTGTTCATCTATGAGCTATGCATGCTTTACTCATCATTCTATCTGTACCTGGGTGGTCTGGAGGAAGGTATAAAAAATCTCATATATCCACTTGAATATTGATGTAGTATTTAACTTTTAAGTCAAAACTTTAGGACTCCACAGCTGAAATATCAGCAGATCAATAGTAATTATTTGCACAGCTCTGTTTCTGAAGAGGCAGAGTTATGCTTGGAAATTATTTTTGGCTAAATTCTCCTCTGAGTTGACACCTGAACAGTGAAACAATGAAAACCTGGCTTCATAGACTTGTCAATTCACCTCTTTTGTTCCTCTCAGCCTTAATTTTTGTTCTTTCTCAACAGTTTCTTATTCTTTACTAGATATGTACATATATATACATAAATACACATATATATTCAATACTATATACATACATACATATAAATCTATACTTTCCATTAAACATAAAAAATAATTTGCTATCCCTTTTTTCTTGGATGAAAATTCACACAGGAAAGAACAAACTATTAGAAACCAGGGTATGTTTTCATTCTCTGCAAAGGTATAAATGCCACCCTGCAGATATTCCACGAGGGTTTACTACAGCATGATTCTAGAAGTCCAATTTTGTTCCCAGATGATATTCCACAGCAAATACTTCCCTTGAAATCAGAGGAAAATTAGAATGACATATCTCTAATATTAGAAAAGAAACAAAAGCAGAAACTATAATTTTTCTCTTGCAGTTGCATGACTGTCCTTTCTATTGGAGTTTTGAATGTGTTTTCAAGAATGATGGGTTTTCAAGAATGATGTGTTTTCACTTGATTTCAACATTACACTTCATTAGAAGACCCCACAGGCCCTATTTTAACAATTAGTCAGAATAAATGATCAGCAAAATGAAATATTAAGACAATGTTTAAGGCCAGGTTGGATGCAGCTTGGAGCAACCTGGTCTAGTGGAAGGTGTCCCTACCCATGGCAGGGGGGTTGGAACTAGAGGATATTTAAAGTTCCTTCCAACACAAAACTCTATGATTCTATAACTAGCAGCAGTGAACGTGGAAGGAATTTGGGATGCTTTAAAATAGGAAGATAAAGCTGAGGGTACTGAAAGGGACATTGGAATAAAAATGACAGCTATAAAGAGGAAGTGATTAAAGTCTACTGCATGCTTGGTGTGGGTAAGACAAAAAACACACTAAAATTACAACACAACCTTAAGAGCTATATCAAGAAAAACTTGCCACTGTTAAAGACATTGAAATACTGGAAAACGTTGTTGAGGGGATGAAGCAATGCCTATTAACAGTTTTTTCTGGAAGGGTATATAAACATCTGCCAGAAAATGGCACAGGTACAATTGATACTGCTTCCTGAAATCTCTTACAGGTCTTTTATATGATTTCAGATTATATAAGTTAATATTGGCTATGTGACCTCAGCTGATACTTTTGCTTTTATAAAAGCCAGTGCTTTGCTAAACTGAGTGTTATATGTATGAAACTGCATGAGGATAACCTCCTATTTCTAGTAGAAACTACACAAGTTTTCCTTTTCTGGTTTCAGCTGCTTATCTTAGGTTTTAGAAAATATAATTATGGATGCTGATAATTTGTTTCCTGGAAAGCATAATTCTGCTACTGTATCAGAGGTGGCTCAGCAACACACATCTGGTTTTAAAGTACTCATGAAAAAAAACCTGACCATATAGCATTAGGTTATGCAAAATCATGCAAGGTAATTACAACCCTAAGATACCTAATCTTCTGAATGACATTTACTTTGATTGTCCCAATATTCAAAGGAGAATGTGATTGAGAAGTATTTTGATGACACCAAAAAGAGGAAAAAAAGGAAGGTAGGCATTGTCCTGTTCTATCCTGGAATATTTTTATTATAAAGAGGGAATTTCATTTATGGAAAATACTAGATTGAAGTGTTATTTTCATGGGAAAACTTCCAAGAAAGAACTGTCCTTTAAATAAGAGTACCTGTGACTTCATGCATATTATTTCAGAAATATTCAGATTTTCCAAAGTCCACATTTCAAAAATGATAGTCTGAAGAGTATCTCAGTAACAAGAGCATAATGAAATTCTGTGTTTATTGTATTCTTATGCTTTCTCTATCAAATGTGCTGAGTTTCACTTGGCAGATAACAGTGAATTTAACCTCAAACCAGAGTTAAATTTGCAGGGCTGACTCAGACACACAGAGTCAAAGGAAGGGACTTTGGCAGGTGTCCAGTTCAACCTTCTGCTCAAAGCAGGATCAGCTCATGCTCAGGCAAACTGCTCAGGGCAGTGTCAGATGGGTCTTGAAAACTCCTAAAGGTAGGGAGTACACAGCTTCTCTGAGCAACCTTCTCCACTACTTAACTGCAGTCATGTGGAAATTTTTTTCCTTTCATTAAGTCTGAACCTGTCCTCATTCATTTTATGACCTCTGTTTGTTCCCCAGCCAGCTCCATCCCCTTGAAACCTCCCTGTGGGCACTGGTAGGGGCTGCTGTTGGGACTCCCTGATACTGCCTCTTCTCCATGCTGAACAACTCTGTCTCTCCAACCTTGTCCTGGAGCAAGTGTCCACCATCATGGCTCTCTTCTGCTGAATGTTTCCTAGGCTATCAACATCTGTCTTGCATGAGGAGGCACAAAACTGCAGGCAGCATCCAGATGCAATTCCACAAGTGCTGAGTGAAAAGATTTTTGACTTGGTAAACCCAGTAGCACTAACAGGTAGACAGAACAGGAAGAAAAAACTTTTGTCATTGAAATAAAGCACCTGCCACTGACTAGGTGCAAAAATGGTGTATTCAAGCAAAATAAGAATACA
Organism: Illadopsis cleaveri; assembly: GCA_013399915.1. NCBI lineage: Eukaryota > Metazoa > Chordata > Aves > Passeriformes > Timaliidae > Illadopsis > Illadopsis cleaveri. Next base: position 2,335,103 of record VXBB01004271.1, read on the forward strand.
GAAACATCCCTCTGCAGGTTTGATATGTTTTATGATAGGCTGGATATGGGCTGTTTCTGTCATTTAGCTGGTATGTTTTAATGATGATCATAATACCTTGTCCTCTGAAGTACTGCCATATGGAGAAGGTTAGAAAAGGTGTTTGAAGTCAAAACTGATGTTATTGTTGTATATCTTACCTAGAAATGGTGTAGCCATTTCCAAGAACCAATCAGTTAAAGTTCTAGTGGGTAAGTCCCTCAAAACTGAAATAGCTAAAATTTGGTCAGATACTTTTATTTTCGAACTTAAATCATAGGAATTGTGAATTCAGACACAAAACATATCATATTTTTTTCTTTTTCTTTTTACTTTTTATTTTATTATGGACCTGTCTCTGGAGCACTGTGGTTCAGAAGAACACCTGAAAGTGGAAAGAATGTGCATTATAACTATGGTCTTTTGAGACAAATTCAGTGGTAATGATTCATTTCTAAAGAAACAAGTTATCACTGTGGGGAACAGTAAATACTTGAGAACACTGAGAAAGAGAGGAAGCTGAAAGCAGAAATTAGTCATTGCTTGCAACCAGTTTGCTTCAGCATACTTACTGTGATTCAGACATATCAAGTGGTTGCTTAGTTTAAGAGGGGAAGGCTCTCTGCTATTGAATCTTGACTTAAGAGCTTTAGCCCTTGCTGAAAGAAGCGTGAAACAGCTGTATGACAGGACAAGACATGACTGCATTAATCTGTCCTGTTTTCATGTATGAAGACAAAGGGCGCAGTTGCCCAGACTTTCAGCGTGTGGCTGGGAGGCTGAAGCAAAACCAGGAGCACTTGTAAGGGCAGACTTGTTTTGTTCATGAAGCTTGGACAGGCAGTGAGATTCTTACCTTGCCATAACAAAACATGCTCAATGTTTGTCTTTGGACAAAAAGGTTATCAGTGCTACTGTGTGTGCACAAAGTTAAAAGCTGCTTTTTAAAACACTATTGCAAATCGTCATTTTAAATACAGCCTATAGGTAATGGCAGCTTCATCAGCAGGCAATGATCATCACCAGCTAATCCATCTTGTCTACATGCCAGCAGGCCAGGAAGCAGCACCAGTACTGGAGCAGTTCTATTCCTTCCTTGCCTGACAGTAAGGGTTTATGGGATGGGAAAACATAAGTAATGATCTTTGCTTTGCATCTCACTTTAACCACAGAGCATGTTCTACTGCTTTGTTCAGACTTTTGAATACCCTAGAGACAGGGCTACAGCCAGAAATCCAAGCCTAGTGGGTGGCTACTCCACAGCCTATCAAAAATTACTATAATTTTTTTTTTATGTTCTAGATTTTCAAGGCTTTTTGAATTCTCTGCAGATTTCATTAGACCTGATTGTCCTCTTCTTTCACTTGTGACTGTGGTTGAAGACCAATCCCTTAGTAACGTAAATATCTCAACTGTATGCTTAAACACCAACATTTAAATCAGAAAATAATAAATCATCCCAAAACATCTCTAGAAGACTATGAATATGTACATTACTTATACATCAACTGTTGATATATCTCGCCTTCCCTTTCACAGTGTCAGAAGGCCATTTCGGTTAGTACTTCTAGTCTGTGAGCAGTAGACATTTCTCTAAAGATGGTCTTTCAAGAAATATTAAGTATTAAAAGGTTAAAAACTAAGAAAACAGTAGCAAAAGAGAGAAAAAAAGTTCTCCCATCAGGCCAATTGATTCTAAGGGCAGGGTCACTGAATGTAGCATTATTTCTCCTGGTCATGTTTCTTTCCTACTAGAGCTCCAAAGTAAGCTGACTGTGTAAGCAGGATTGAAATACACAACCCCCTTGTGACTGGAAGCAGTAAAGCATTCTCCACTTGCGGTTTTCTTCAAATGAGCCTGCATGGAATATGTGTTTGAAAACAGTGAAACTCTTTATTAATCAAGTACTTCACTTGCCATGCCAGCATAAAGTTTCATTTATGTCAAAACTCCCTTAAAAATGGTTTGGAGTGGTGTCTTGTACACAGACCTTCAACAGAAGAAATATTTTTGGAATTGTAAATACAATAATCTAGGCAAATATTTGCACCTTTTGAGAAGCTGCTGCAAGATCTTTGACCAGAAGTTAGAATTCCAACATTTTACTTTGGTTTCCTACTGTATGGAAATAAGGAGATTATATAACACTGCATCTAAAATACAATCAGACAAGTTATCCTAATTATTAGAAGAGGGCTTTTGCTATCCATATTGTAGCCATGTTGCAATAAATAACACTCTGGATGTCCCTATAAGATGTGGTATCTAAAAGGAAATCCAGATTTTAGTGTCTGCTCAATGTTAATTTGAGTCTCTAAGGCATTATCTGGCTGAGAATTCTATCTGAAACTATGGATAGATAGCTTTAAAAAGACTTTTTTTTTTCTTGAAATAGGGGGCCCTTAACACTGCTGAATTAGCAATATCCATTCACAACACCCACTTTTTCAGAACAAAGGCCTGTATAATATATATGCAGGTGAATCCCATTCTACTAGATTTTTTTTTTTGTGAATCCATGGGAGAAGCTGAAGAGGGCATAAGGAGAGTACCATGCCATCCAGCACAAGTACACAGAGCAAAGAGCAAAGCCTGGAGAAGAAAGGATTTAACATCTTTGTAAACAAAGTTGCATTAAAGAGATGCCTGATTTTATTGCCTCCTATTTTTTTTTTCCTAACTGGAAACAAACTGAAACCTTGTACATTTGGCTGAGCACTAGGATTAGAAATGTTATCAGCCCTATTGACAGATAAATCCAATGGACTGCCTAGCCTGGAGTCTGTTCTGAGTAGCATCACCGTCATACTCAGTCTTTGCAATGGAATGTGGAACTGCCTTTCCCTGTAGGACACCAGGGATTGAAATGTAATTCAGACAATTTTGAACACACTGCTTTTTATCCAAAACACAACAGCAGTGGGGCATGTGTCCCCCCTAAGCCATGAAAGGCTAGTACAAAAGCCATGAACCCTGAGTAGCTGTGGGGACCTTAGCTCCACAGAGATGGAAAGGTGCAGAAGTGCTTTCAGTTCTGTTTGCACACATAATTTCATGGTGTCCTCAGCTTGTTCTCTGTAAATATTCCATTGGAGCACCACAGCTTATATCTTCTGTAAAATACAGTTTAACTGGTATAAGGACAGCAAAGTATAGCCTTGTGTTATATATATCTACTTGCATGAACTGTTCTCTGTTTTCCACTAGCTTAAGAAAGACCAGCCAATGCTCATTCACTCACTAGAAAAGACCCACTGATCCTTTGACAGGTACAGAAGAAGCTGTTTGTCATTGTGGCATGAATAGTTTGTTTTGTTTTACAAAAAAGCACTTCACACCAAAGCAGAGCCGGGAATTATCATTCTTCCTATGCTTGTACAGGTGCACTCTCTGAATTAGGCACACAGCCTCCGGTGAGCTCCTAATGGAGTGATGACACTAACACTGCAACAATAGAAGGGGCCTCCAGGGATGCTGGCTCTGGGAGGGCAGTCCAGGTAGGAATGTGCCTTTTAAGAGGGCTACAACTTAAAGCATTCTGTGAAGCTGACAACTCTTTATACTCCCTCTGTAGACTTCTTACTGCACAAATAAACACAAGTACAGTAAGCCATATCAGACTGAGGGATTTAAATCTCAGTAACTTGTGTGGGAAGAGCTTGCAAGAAGTCAGTTTTCAACACAGCTCACCACAGGGTGTGTGCTGAGACATCCAGTCCACAACGCAGATCTTCAGCTCTTGTCCTGTATCACTGATTCTTTTGTTGTTTTCATCCATACATCTTTATAGCTATTTATTTATTGAAAAAGGGATCTGGACTCTACACACAAACTGTGTGTGTTTATGTGTGCAAGTGTTTGAACAGGGTCAAGTACAGCCATGTGAAAGAAGGAGTCATGGCAAAACTGTTTATTGCGACGTGTGAATGAAAGAGCTGAAGTATAAATAGTTGTGTGAGTGGCAGGGGCAATGAAGCCTGGCTTCCTCAGAGTTCATGCTGCAGGCTGGGATCCCGTGTGGATACACTGGTGTCCAGCAAATGGCGAGGATAACATTGCACTGAGTGAGTGGGATCAATATGCTCTCTCTTCTATTCAGAAGCTTATTTTAACAAAACTTTCAGGAACTGGAAAGCTTGGAGAAGAGAACCCCTCTGATGTATTTATGGCTGCTGCATTCAAATGTGTCCAGAAGGAGACCAGCAGCAGCAATACCACATATACCTCATGTTTAGGAAACTAAAATAATTTACTATCACAAAATACAATAGTAATAATGAAAATTAAAGTCCCTGTTAGAGTATCTGAAATGACATTGTTCAGTGCTGACCCAGATATTTTGGGGCTCATTTCTTTTTCACTGTTTCTATTGCTGTGGAGCCAGGAGTCATGGCTGCTGCTCAAGCTGATTGTTGCAGTGAAATGCCTCTGAAAGGTCGGTCATTATTCATGTCTTCAGCCTATTCAGCAGCCTGTTTAACAAGGTACATCAAATTCAGTGTAACTGTGTGGCCCATCGACTTCTGTAGAGCCACCAACATGCTTGAATTGCAGTCTTGTTTCACTAACTTGTGGAACTGCAGCCTTAAATAAAAAGTACATGCTAGGAGTACATGGATTGTGTCCATTGAATGCACAGGAACATTTGGAACTATTTCAGGTCAGTGAACATAAGGATTCATACCTCTAGGATGAGTCTTTCCTCTGGAGATTTTTACCTCTGCAGAACCCCCCGCAGGTTTGAAAGCACTGAAGAAAAGTTGTCTACCACATATTTCTGCTATGGATTTTAGGCAGGTGGATGGAAGTCGCCATTTACTGGTGTGACCATGTTCAGATAGTGTTTCCCAGGCCCTGGTTTTTTGGGGAGACATTTTGCCTAGTGTCAGCTGCCAGAAAGACACAGTTTCAAAACAGTGCAGAAGACATCAGCATTTTCCTCTGCAGCTTCTACATTTCGTTTCCAACAATATTTGAGGCTAGAGCACATTAATCATACCTTATGACAATTTGGTCTCCTCTGCTTTTAATTGCAGTCCCAACTCATTTAGCAGTAAGTACTGTGGGTTGTGTTGTTGTGTGTCTTGTGGCACTGAGGCATCTTCCTGAAGAGCAGAGGTAGCAAAAGGTAGGTGTAAGTGGGACGTGATGGTCCCCTGTGGGATTTCATCCAAAGTAAATACCTTTATTTCTTGCTGCAAAGATGTTTGGGTAGGAGCTTTTTGTTCCATATGCATCTGTCTAGTTCCTGCATTTTTCTCTCTCTTCTTAATCCTTAATATCTGTAGTTACTGCAGAGAAGATAATTTTATCGATGTGGGTGAATGCCATTAGAATGATGTGTTGAAAACATGACTTGAGAGGAAGTTGCTTGCAGTAGTTTGTAGAAGAATTATTTGAAAGGTTAAAAAAAACGTTTACAACTAATCAGCACAGCTCAGCAGATCACTGAAGTGCTGTTTTGTTTGTCTGAGCTGATAGTCAGATGTCTGCAGCTAGCTTACACTTTCACAATGGTTAAGTGTTGATTTGAAACATGCAGCAGATCTTATTGGTGACAGGGTACGGCTGTTTGTGAGACAGTGTGAAAGCAGTGTCACAAGAGAGACTGCTTCAGAGCAATCCAGCATTTTGGCCAGTCATGGCATCATTTTATGGAGCATTCACGAGGTCCTGTCCTGGAATAGTCTGCATTCCCTGAGATCAAATGACAGTGCAGGGTCTTCAGTCTGTCCCTACTCTCAGACATAGAGCATTACCCATTGCTGCTTGTGCTGCACAACCACCTTAGTGCAAACTGTCCTGGGAACACAAAGCAGTGAGTGGTCTCCACAATTGCTGCCTCTCAGCACATTGTTAAAATTAGAGTGCTTCTGCTAGGATGTCAATGGAATTTAAATATCGTCTCATAAAAGCCCAGAGGTACCTTTTGAAAGAAAGCAACATGACGACCTTGCTTTTCTGGATCATCCCAAGCTTGGCTCCGTCTAAAATTAACAAGGCTTTTTTTTTTTACATGACTTCTCTCTTGACAGCCCAGATGAGGTATCCCATAGAATGGTATCAGTATTCTTGTGGTCCTTGTACGTTCCACATATCAACAAGTCAGTTATGTGGGTCACTGGATTTCTTTGTTTTAACTGCATTTTATAAATAGTCATAACAGAAATTTCAGTGATGCTCTCTATACTGATCAAGAAGTGCAGTGTTCAATCAAGCAAGGCAAATTCTCCATGAGCATCATGAAGTCCCACATGCCTGTCCTGGCTATGGCAGGCCAGCAAATTGCTGGGCCACACTCAGGTGAGGGCGCTCAGGCAGTGTCAGTTGTGTTAGCATCTGTGTCACTCCCTGGAGCTTCAAGGACAGATTTCATTTTGAGGGCTCATAGTTACAATGGGTCTCCAGAACCATTTTGAGGAGAACAACTCTTTACTCCAAAAATCATATTTGGCACTCTGCCTGTGCTGCTTTACAGGGACAGATGGACAATGTTAGGGAAATGCTTATATTCCCAATGGCCATAAATCCCTGCAAGGAATATGTTGATGAAATGGAAAAACTGCAGATTTTATGGAATATTCATATGAATTATATATTTAATATACATATATATACACAACAGAGGAAAAGATTAATATAATGTTCATTGACAGTTAACACTAATAAGCAAATAATGGAACACATATAAAGTAGACCTCTTGATTCTCTGAACATTCTTGCAAATAAATGTTAACTTCAGATATGTTTTCAAAGACTTTATTGGAGCAAAGTTCCTCCTGCACAAGGCCAAGTCTATTTTTAGGAGAAGAGTTGAAGAATTTCCTGCAGCTAAAAAGGTCCTAAATTTTTTGCAATACAAGTTTGAGGGCCTATGTGTGCGTTATTCAAAGGTGCCTGGATGATTTTGGATCATATATTCACTGAAAATCACTGGGAATTTCCCTCCTAAAATGCTTTTGCACCTTTAAAAATATTGCCATAAATCTAAATCTATATTTAAAATTAAGCTATAGTGTATACTTTGTAAAACTGAGATTATGGTGTCACACTTGTTTTCGCTTGATCCTAGTTGCTAAATATGTTCAAAGATATCTTTTAAAATTGCTGGTCTTAGAAGGTCATGCCAAAATCTGAAAATCAGCAAGTTTTCTTTGTCTCAGTCACCACTAAAAAAGTGCATATGTCATAAGGTAATGGTTTTGATGGTAGTATAGTCAATTCGAGATAGAATCCATATGGAGCAACTTCCATATCTCTCATCTGTAATGGAGAGAGATGACAGAGTTCTGCAGAATTGTGGAAGTACAATTTATAAATCCAAAATCTTAAGCCAGGGAAAAGTTCACACAGGAGTATAATCAGCCACATGACATTATAGTGGTCAAGAACATAAGAGAACTCAAAAAGGGATTAGAGCATTATGGAAGAGGGGATTACTTGTTGCTGGTATATGCATTGGACCATCTAGATATTGGTGTTCAGTAAGATCCAGAGCTATGGCTGGTTGGAAGCCAGGAAAAGAAATGATGGAGAGGATTAACTTACACAACAAATAGGCTTTTAATACTTCTCTCACTCTATGAATTATCAAAATGCAGAGATTAGATGCAGTATGGTAGTTCTTAAGTGAATATTTATTATTCCATAGATATTAAAGTGTACCAGAAGTGGAGAAATGCAAACATAAACTTCTGATTCATAAATACTGAGAAAGACAAAGGTTGTTTAGGATTCTGGTATTATCAATTTCTTTGAGAGAAGAAAAGTCAGACATGTCTCCTTCAGGAGCTCTTAGACCATGAGAACAGAAAAAATTAACCTGACATTTCTGTGAAAGGTATGTTCCTAAGGTTTACTGTAGTATGACTGCATTGTCCCAAGTTCATCATGACTCAGAGCAAACTTATTCTTGTGTCTGTCAAGTTGTGTTTGTAAGTTGAATTGTCCTTCTGCTGACAGCTCCAGAGCCACCATAATAATGAGGGTTTCCTGAAGCTATAGACTGTTTTTTGTTTAACTTTTTAGTCAGTCTTCCCAGCAGCTGTGTTTCTTGAGCAGTTGCCATGTTGTGGGAGAGGCATCTTTTTGTTACATTAATGGTATTTCAGTTATCACTGCAACATTTTGGGTGCAAGGAGAAAAAAATATTAGATTTCCAATGCAATACATAAGCTTTATTTGTATCTTTATCATTAAGGGATAACGCCTTAGGAGTCCTCACTCAGGAGTTGGGACACAATAGTCACCTGTCTCATCCTCTTTGTAACTTCTGAAAAAAATTACCTGAAACAAATTTCATGTACCAACTGAAATTAGGAGAAAACTCAGTCTTTCAATCCTAGTGAAATGAAGAAACTTGAAGCTGGAAGTTTACACGTGGAGAACGCTGCCACTTTTAACAATTCCTACATGAGTTGGAACAGGCTTCTGTCCAAGCACCATGATGTTCGCTGATCATAATTCCCTTTTTTTTCAGAGATTTTAGATACGTTTCTCCATCCCAACAGCTCATCCTCTTTGTAGAGGTGGGAAGTCCATTACTGAGGCACTACGATCACATTATGCCATCCTTGAGTTCTTTAATGGGTGTGCATTTAATTCATTAAAGGCATCTGTTCAGTACATTTCAGACAAATCTTCTGGAAACTATTGTATATTACACTTAGACAATGTTTAAAGAATATATGTTTGAGAAATGTCTACTTTGAATGAAGTCCAGCCATCACAGAGCATTACCACCCATTTTGGATTGGATATGCCTTTCATCCCCATGAATACCCCATCTGCCACACAAACTGACTTACCTTGAATGTGAGCTCTCTACCTTAAAGTGAATTGATACTATTTTGTGTTATTATGAGAGGAAGACCTCTTTTGTAGTTATTTGTGCAATTGCTGAATTTTTCAGCTACGCCTATGTATAAACTATACTTTAGTACCTGTGTAATCTACACTACAGTGGTTTTCATTGAGAAGATGGAAATAACATGAGATGTTAGCTTTTCTCCTTGGTTTGAGAAATTAAGGCAAGTTCTTTATTTTTTTCCACTAGACTCTATAATTGATTTATGTATTCCTATTTCTTTATGTCCAGGCACAGAGCTTATGAATGGACATACAGAAGGTAGGTGCACTCTGCATGTTTCTCCTTCCAGGCAAAAGATTTCCTTCCGACCTCTCAGACATACCCAAACAGAGTTTAAATGTTGCCTGTAGAGTACGTCTGCATGGAACTTTAGGTGCGTAATCTGCCTGGCATTTGGTCATCTTAAGTTTTAAAACACTTGGCTCTTAATGTTTTGGCTCAGAAGGAGAGATTTTGATCCCTACACATTTTATAACAGGACTTCAAATATGGTCTAGGGAAAATTAAAATGTTACCCATATATGGAAGAAAGTTGTCAGTCTCAAGGCATGTTCTAGATGGCTGCTTCGCAATGTCCAGGGAAAAGAGCCGGGAGTAGCTCGTTTTACAACCAAAATGAAAAATGTGGGGTTTTTCTAATATGAACAGCCCACTGAAAACATAACCAAATATTCCTTTTGATAATATTACTTTTCAGTTTATTTCCAGCTGTCTAACACCAAGCATTCAGACAATGATGGCTGTCTTTCAGGAAAATAATTGAATGGATCAAACTTAAATTGAGAATCTTCAGTAGGAAAGAGGTAGCAGAATTTAATGCTGTACATAATGCATTTTTGTTATCTCAAATATACCAAGTCAGAAAACATCCTGCCCACTAGTTTTTTTAAATTTTCATGTAGAAAGAATCTATTTCCTGTTGTTTAAATTAATTTGCAACAATAATTTAAATGTGATCTCTTCTATTTATGCAGATATGGACCTAACAAAGACCAAACCAAAAGACTTGATGGACTGAGTCAACCTGTCATAGAAAGGTCCTTTTGAATTAGAGTGTTAACACAAGCATTTTGAAATGTTAACCTGAATTATGTGTAGGAAGGAACAGCTTGGCTGAATGTTTGAACATATTTGAACACATCAGATTCTGATCATGCATATTGTGTCATACTACCTTATGTGAACAGCAAGTCACTTCCCCCGTCCCTATTACTGCTATTAGGTGGTTTATCAGATTTTACTTGTGCATCAAGTAATACTTTGTTCACTTATTTCTCTTCCAAGAATAAGCAAAATTCACTCTGTGGTCCAGAGTTCCCAATTGTATAAAGATTGTTAGATTACTTTATTCACAGAAATTGTTGGATATAATTAGATTTCATGCTACAAAAAGTATACTCTCTATAGCTGAGCTTTAGATCAGAAACAATCTTTACCAAATTTGCATTTAAAATTATGCTTTATTTCTAACAGAGATATTAAAACACCAGATCAATACCAGCAATAAATGAAACTGATTAGAAGAAAAGATTAGCAACAGTATAGTTTTGTTGTGGAACAAACTGAAGGTTTTTTTATCCTTATAGCAGTTTTAATAACACACACTAGGAGTACTGCTTTTCAATCTGTTTGTTGATTTTAGTGTTTGTACTGTGCCCATCAGAACAGTGTAAAAAGTGTCTCCAGGGCATGCAAGTGCCTAAAGGCATTTAAGATCCAAACTCAGGAAATGAAAGACCAAACTCCCCCACTGTGATGGAGCCACTTATTTTGGTATGATTTTCTCCAGAAACTACCTGCAATGTGAATAATAAGCCTATGAAAATCAAGGTATTGACACTTCTCAAATATGCTGCAGAAAAGATTTATTTTGTCTTTTTAAAAGGACAAGTGTGGTCTGACTGTTCCCTGGGCCTGGCAGCCCAATGGAGACAAGGCCAAGGGCTCACACAGGGCAGTAGAGGAGGCACCATCCAAAAAAGCAATTTTGGTCGATGGGGCTAACATTTACCTTTTCACTCCATCTCTCCTAGAAGACTGGCTAATTCTGCATGTTCTTAAAACTGAAGGATTTATCACAGAAATCAGGAGTAATATTTTCAAGGTGAGAAGCAACAATTTCATGTGCCTGTTACTTTGAATGTGCATTCAGCCAATAACAAAGATGAACTATTCATTGTATGAAAAAAAAAATTCCTCCGTCTTCTTTCATTACAAACCATAATTAACAGTTTCCATCATCTAGCATTAGTTGTTACTGAGTGATCAACACTTACTACTCTCTGTTATAATATTTACTTGGTAAACATCAAGTTTCATAAATTTTATTCAATTGCATCTTGGATGAATCTGGCACAAAATACTGCAACAAACAAAATCTGGGCTTTCATAAGTCGTGGATGTTACATCCAAAACTTCTCATTATACCTGGCAGTAGCTTGGCATAACATAACTAGGACAGTTTTATTGTGGAATTAGGCAAGCTCAGAAATAGTTTGTGGAGGGATAATTTAGAGCTGCTGTCTGAATGAGATCAGAAAATATATGAACCCTCTACAGAGTGGGAAAAACAACAACAACAACAAAAATAAATAAACACAGATTTTTATTTTTGAGATCAAACTAAAAAGAAAATAAAAAGTATAAGTATATAAAAAGTATATGTATAAGTATTAACCCCCAACTGTAAACCATAAATCCTTTGAAACTGTCTACCCTTGTGTTATGTTGACTTCTTCTTTTTGTCATGATTCAAGCTATTCAATGAATGTGAATGTTTTAAGAACACTAGTTTGTTATTAAAACTACTTCTCATTATGAAACATCTTGAATCATTTTCAAATCATACTTTTCAAAAAGTATTACCACATACTTGACTCTTAGCACTTGTGCTTAAAAAAAAATTATATAGACACTACAATACAATCTCCTGATTGTATTTCACATTTCTTGTGGAGAAACTCTGTTAACATCCTCAACATTTTTGGGGTTGCCTTATTTTATTGCTTTTCTCTGGACATTTTATTGCTGACCATGCTGTTAGAGTTTAGCCAATTCATCTCACTATGCTGGGCACTCAAACAGGAGGTGCTTGCAGCACACAAGTAACAGGAGAATACAGGCATGTGCTTATTTAAAAATGCAGACACATCATATCAGGAAGTCACACACTCCAAAGTGCTTAATGACTGTATACACTGGAACATCACAGTATGATTTATCACTGCAGTATGATTCAATGATTACTTAATGACTTAGAGACAAGGGCTGTAGTCCTGAATCAAAAAACTGTAACTTAATTAATGGGATCACAGCTCTTTTACCTGTGAAAATGAGAAAGAAGAGTATTCAGTAGGTTTCAACCTTTGTATTCAGAAGAGAGTGGAAACTGAAACTATTTTCCTTTTGTACACCTTCAGCAAGAAAAACGAATCAGATAGCAAAAGGTGTTCAGTCATTAACTACAGGGAAAGGACAGATTCATGCACTTGGGACAGTAAGCTTAATTCATTTCACTCTGATTGGACTGAGTTAAATATATAACTCTTCTTTAAAAAAATTCATATTTAAGTCCAAATTTTTCTATTGTAAAAAATTATTTTCGTGAACAAATTATTAAAAGGTAGAGCATACATACGTTTTACGTATTTCCTGAAAAAAAAAAAAAAGTATTAAAGATAAAAAAGCAGTAAAATTCCTCCAAAGCAGTCTCGTTAACAGAGCAACATTTCCCTCTAGTGGTCATCCACAAGCAGGTGAGTTTTCCCAAGTTTCTATTGCCGAGTTAAGAGTGTGCAGCCAGCTTTCCCAGAGACCTGAAGGCAGCCCTGTTTGGTGGCTTTGCAGCACCACGAGCCGTGGGTCGGGCTGCGAGCAGGACACCGTCCTGGGCAGCTGGGCAGCTGCGGGAGGAGTTTCCATGGCTGGAGGGACAGGTGCAGAGCTGCACAGGAACAGAAGCACTTTCTGCCATAACTGCTGCATGTATCCAGTCTCTATTTTTCATTATATATACACATATATATGTATATCTCCATAATCAATGTCATAGTTATTATTTTTCAATTGTTGTTGAAGCCATTAAAGAGAAAATACTCTGCTTTGAAACATTTTTGAACAGCCTAGAAGGGGCAGAGAAGGACATAATCATGTTGTAAGAAGCACTCGGGAGCACGAGGAAGCCGAAAACCAAGACAGGCACCTGGAAGTCACAGGTCACGCAATGAAGCCATCTCAGCCCAGCGCAGCCATGGTGAAATAGCAGCGAGTTCTAATTGTGATGAGCCCATATGGAACGTTTTAGAGGTGTTAAGTTCCTAATTAGAGATACTCGGGCCTCAGCATGCTGTGTTGCACAGATGTACTGCTGCTCAGAGCAAAATTGGAGCTAGGTAATGTGGGCGGTCATGATAAAACATGGAATTGATTGAAAACATTTACAAATACCAGACAGCCAGGTCAAAGAGGGGCTGTGCCAAAGTGAGGAGGTTTCTTGTGTCCTTTTAACTTATTTCTCTCCAGTTCTCCATTTTATTTAGAAAACTGTTGCACTTCCGAACCTTGGCCCCTATGCAGTTTTCAGAACGCTGAGTTTTATTCAGATCTGAATTTTAGGCTGAGAAGATTTTGAGTGAAAATAAGATATGTTAATTTCTGAGCGTTTTTTGTTCATGAAGTGGTAGGAAATGGTTGGAGGGAGGGTGGAGGAGTGTTCATGTTAGCAAAGACACAGATAAATGTTCACACATTCCTGTTCTGATGGGGAAAGGAAGAGCAGGGTAGAGATTAAAGGAGTAGAGAAACACAGAGGAGGAGGAAGGAGATGAAAGGAGCTCATAGATGATGATAGAAAAAGGAGAGAAATGTCTCAAGCTTGGATATCTTCAATTTGTAATGAATCTACAATATTTGGCAAATATACTGTGCCAGAGTTTTAGTGAAGCTTTTCAGACCTTCCAAAACTGACATGCAGACACACTCCAGCTAATAAAATACATTCAGCAGTAGTGAGCAAAGGCTGAATGGCTGAAACATGACATGAGGAAAGAAGAAATTGCAAATACATTTTATCAGACATATATCTACAAATAATTTTTCAGGTTTTTTTGCTATTTATGAATTAAGAGTTGGACAAGAGTGAACAAGTTAGATTACAATCTGCCCCCTTGCTGTAGACCTTGACACTGGAAATATGTCTGGTCATTAGGAGAAGTTAAGCAATATTTAATTAACAAGCAACATTGTTTGAAAAATTGAAAATTAAACATGATGAATTATTTCTTAAATATCTGCAGTTATCAGATAGACAATCCAAGACACAAAAGCTGGCTCCAAATCCTGTAGGGAAGTTGGTTTAGCCAATTCTAGAGCTAAGCTACGTGGGGTCTCTGTGAAGTTCACCAGTGGATCTACCAATTACTGGGTTTTGGGTGTATTTTGCATATACAATTGGTCATGGGAGAGAGCAGATAAATATATGATTTTCTTTCTCAGCAATGCATGCTGACATTTTTATACACTTCCTCTTAGACACTGTAATTAAAAACTAAATTCTGTTAAATACTACTATATACTTGTTTCATAGACCATTGCCTAGGATTCTAAACTGTATTTTCTCCATNTCCTCTCCTCTCCTCTCCTCTCCTCTCCTCTCCTCTCCCTCTCTTCTTTTTCTTTCCCTTTGGCATTTCAATCTTTTGAAGACCTATGAGTCATTAAATGGAGTTCACAGTTTGTCCTCAAAATTCAAGCTTGTTTAACTAATATTGGGTATGTTGAAGATCTCCAGAATATAGCACCTATTTTGTTTGCAAATTACTACGATTATACTGATTGCTCAGTCTAAGATGACTATTTTGAGCACATACCATATAGATGTGAATGTTTCTCCCCCTGTGAAGACAATGGCTTTAAGCACTTGTAAACAATAAGCTTATATGCTTGTTGTTTACAAGAGTTTAAAACCCAGAAAAAAATCCTGAAACCTTTCCTGATTTTTCTTCCCCTTGACAATCAATTTAATTTTTTGAGATTCACCATGTTGATTCCCGCCATGTAAGTTAGTTGCTCTTCAAGAGCTTTGTTTCCTTTAGATCTGCAAGACAAAGATGACACCGTGTGTATCTAATGCTGGAAAAACACAGTGAAAGAATGCAGAAATGTGTGACCATCTGGCTGCTTGTCCACTTGAGCACAGGCTATAGGGGTCACTGAGACCCCTCAGAGTGCTATTGATACTGGACCCTGACAGGAAACACTTCAGTTGGTCCCCACAGGACAGAGGTGAATACACTCAGAGGTGTGTTACATCTTCAAACGCTGGAGCTGGTGACAAACCAAAGGAAACTTCTGGCTGCTTCCAAATGCTCTTCCTCCTGGTAACAGGCTAAATGGTTCCTGTCCCCTCCTGGTAATCTGTGGCTTGGGGAAATAAATATCTGTCAGAGGCTTTCTTGCCTCACTGACATCCCCTGTATGAAGGACAAGTTAAAGTACGAACTGGGGGAATAAATTTTAAAAAATATTGAAGTAACAATGAAGGACAAAACTGTTACCCCAAGGACTGAGAAAAAGCATTTGTAACTCCACAACTCTTTGAACTCTGATTCTTTAGATTCATTTGAGTGGTAGGGAAGCAATTACAGAAATAAGAGAATGGGAGATGTTGCCTGCCTGAGTGCAAAGGTTTCCCAAAGGTTTTCCCAGTTTTACATTGTCACAACTGTGAACTCAGCGAGACTTCACATAGGAGGTAAATTGCCCACACACTGCCAATAAATGCCCTGAGGTATTGCTACCCAGACTGCCACATATGATCTGTAAGTAATGCACATATTAATAAAACCACAAATAAAATACTCTACACACACAATAGTTTAAAGAGACAAAGAAGCCAAGGCAAAAGACTGTTGCTGAGTAGTTGGTTTGGTTTTGATTTTAATGTTAGTCCTTCCAAAAGGCAAAGTCCTTATGAACACCATTATCCTTATGGACATCTTCTGTCCCTGCCTGCCTCAAAATCCCTTCTCCTTTCCTTTATTTTCTTTTCTGATTCTACACTATTTTCATATATTTTTCTTATAAATACCTACAACCTATATTGGTGTATAAAAATGTATGCATATACCTCTGCTGTTGAAGGATTGTTGTCAAAATCTAAAAAAATGTTAAGTTCCTGAAGCAAAGATATTTCATAAGTATAATTCTTATCATTTTAACTAGATCATCTTGTCCAGATGTGGTGCTTAGGGACATGGTTTAGTGGTGGAGTTGGCAGTGTCAGGTTAATTGTTGGACCTGATGACTTTAAAGGTCTTTTCCAACCTAAATGGTTCTATGACTATAGATTGGGATCATTAAAGGAGGAACAAAGTTAGGTCAAATCCTCTCAAATGTGAGAGGATTTTGCTTCTTGCCTGCTTAGCTGAAACCCAAAACCCTTCCACCAGTGAACAAAACAGAAAATCTGTCATGATACAACAGTGCTGTCACAAAGAAGGGCCCTGGCTTAGATTAGTCTTGAAGAAAATAGAGTTTTAAGTGCTGCTGAGCTGGTGCAGTGGGCTAAGAAATCCTGGACTGAGACCAGTGGTGCTCCACAGAAGACTGGACGGACTGGAGGAGCCCAGTCACCTCCTGCCTGTGCAGTGTTCCCAGAGCTCCTTTATAGGTGATTTGTGCCCTGTGGCATTCAGCTGCCTGATGATTTTAGTCTCTGTCAGATAAGAGTGGGCAGCTTGAACAACTTTGATCTTGAAAAGAAAGNATCTATTCCTCTTACTAAAGTATAAGACACCGTAAATGTCCCATCTTCCATACAGTCAGAACTTGTAGCACTTAGAGCTTCATGTGCTTTTCCATATTTTTCAACAGCATTACAATAGGGCTGAGGTTATAAGATTAACTTCTCATCATCTGATCAGCACCAGAATATGCCTGGTCTGCTCTCTATCAGTACCTGGGAAATCTAATGTAGTTTTGAAGGGTCAATCATGGTAATCTGCAGTCCATAAAGCAAAGATATGGTCTGTAGAGAGTGTCTGTAGTCTCCTCTCCTCTCCTCTCCTCTCCTCTCC